>MU771064.1:0-45326 GCA_026770625.1 Nicotiana glauca | reverse complement strand
CCCCCCCCCCCCCCCGATATTACCTATCTAGTTTTTTCATTGCTGTTATTTGTACATATACTGTTAGATTGCGCATGTTTGATATGTAGGTGTCATGTCTTAGCCTTGTCATTACTTCGTCAAGGTTAGGCTCGATACTTACCAGTACATGAGGTTGGTTGTACTGATACTGCACTCTGCACTCCTTGTGCACATTTTGGTATTGGCCCCAACTAATCGAGAGGCGTAGCAGCTCGGACTGGTTCATCAGAGACTCAAGGTAGATCTATTGGCGTTTGTAGACCTGGAAGCCCCCGTCTATCTTTTATGCTTTTACTGTTTCTTTCGTTCAAACAGTTGTATTTCTTTCAGACTTTACTTGTAGTAAATCCTAGAAGTTCGTGAAGTGTGACTCCAGATCCGAGTGGTAGTAAATATTGAAGGTTTTATATCATTCTGCACTCGTTGTATCTCATTTTAGCTTATTTGCTATTATTTACTGAATTGAATAAGGATTGGCTTAATAATTCTCTAATGTTGGCTTGCTTAGCAAGTGGAAGGAATTTTGGGTTGTGACATAATTATAACAAAATAAAATAATTGTTGTGTAACAAAAGAAAAAAAGTGACTTTTGAGTAATGAACACAAAATTGAATGACTTTAGTGTAAAAAAGAAAATTAACTTTTGGTAATAAATACAGTTGAATGACCGTCCATAAAATTTACTCGATACAAATACTAGTTTAATGATTTCATGATATTTTTGTAAAGTTGAATGACTTTTTTGTTACAAATGATAGTTTAACTGTTTTGGTGCAATAAACTAATAATTAAGTAACCATTCATGAAATAATCCAAATAAATATGGTTGAACATTCGATTTAATTTTATATATTCGCCGACTTGCTTGAGACAGAGATATAGTTATAGTCGATGTTTTTGAGTTTTGAAGATCAAATCCAATCAAGCTTGAGTTAAACTGAACCAAGCTTTATACAAACAAGCTACTACCTAAAGAAGAGAAAAATGACACATATCTCGTAGAGATTGTATATCCCAAAAGTAGAATTTCAGAAAAAAAAAAAAAAAAAAAAAGAGCTAGTAGAATTTCTTTCTTTCCCCTGAATCTTTCTTGATTTTTTTTCCTTTTCATAACTTTCTTATTTCCTTTCTGTAGCATATATTATAAGGCCAGTTTGCATTTTTAAATAGTGTTGGCCTTTAAATCAAACGGATCCTTAACAATTTTCAAATTAACTTCGTTAACAACGTCAAGACTCAAGACATATGCAATTATATATGAACAGATCTGTGGACGTGAGAATCCTAATAGTATATGCATATTTTATAACTTGGAATATGTCTTCATTTTTATTCTTATAATTTTAACAAATCACAGATCTTTTGGCAGCATTGTCTCATAAGATGTCAAGGCCAAAGTCACAATACAAAAGCAGAGGGTGAGATTTCTCACTAAAATCGAATGAATTACACCTTAAACTAAATATTCCGTCAACAATAATCGTGTAGATCGGATCCTCACATTACTTGCTTCTTGGAGTGGGAAAACAATAATATACAAAATTATCATAATGGCATAAAATAATTGTTGAATCATACACTAAACCTACTTCGCTTGTTCCAAGATCTGCATATTATTTTTCTAATCACCATTTAAAAAAAAATCCATATCAAATAACTCAACAAGTGGCCTGCTGGCTGCCAAAGAAAATCAACTAGTTTAGCTCACGTAGATTAAATAAGCCATCTTCCTATCAACTATCAAGATTAAGAGAGTAGCTAGAAATCGAAAAATACCTTCTTCTACACTTCCTCGAGGGCAGCATTCATATTAATTATCATTACTTTCTTTCGAGTGTATGATATAGTATGTATTAGTTTGCCTTTTTATCTTTAATTTGTTTAGTAGATACCAAATACGTTTTTGTTCGAAGAATTAGCCTAAATAATTGCGTCCATCCAATAACTTAAACTAAAAATGATCGACTATATATATATATATATAAATAATCGTATATAATCGGTATATAATATATATATACCGTCTAAAAAAAATAAACCATAAATCTGGCCGGCCATTAGTAGAAAGATCCCTTTTTGTTCCACCCGAGAAGTTCCATCTGCACTCAATGGAAACGATGAGGAACAAAAAGCAACAAATGAATTTTGAGAAAGGAAGCCAAGAAGGAAAAATAAAAAATAAAAAATAAAACTCTTTCAATTATCCAAATTATTTTAGACTTTAAAACTCTTACTAGCTTACATCTTACCTTTTTCCTTCTAATATTATCTATAAATACCTGCATCTTATTCATCTAGCCAAAACCAAACCATTCTTTCATCTTTACTCTCTGGTTTCAAACCAGTAACTAAATGGGTTCCATTAAAACTCATGGACAAGCCAAGCCTCATGCAGTTTGCATTCCATATCCTTGCCAAGGTCACATTAACCCTATGTTAAAGTTAGCCAAAATCCTCCATCACAAAGGCTTTCATATCACTTTTGTCAACACTGAATACAACCATAGGCGTCTCCTTAAGTCCCGAGGCCCTGATTCCCTCAACGGCTTTCCATCCTTCCGTTTCGAGACTATTCCAGATGGCCTCCCGCCATGTGATGCAGATGCAACTCAAGATATTCCTTCTCTATGTGAATCCACAACCACTACCTGTTTAGGTCCTTTCAAAGAGTTGCTCGCCAAGCTCAATACTACTTCGTCGTCCTCTAACGTGCCACGAATCTCGTGCATTGTTTCCGATGGTTGTATGAGCTTCACAATGGATGCAGCTCAAGACTTGGGCATCCCTGAAGTTCTGTTTTGGACCCCTAGTGCTTGTGGTTTTTTAGGTTACATGCATTACCGTGACCTTTCTGAAAAAGGTTATTTTCCACTTAAAGGTATAGTCATGCATGCTTTCTTCCTTTTTCTAATAGCCAAATCAATTTCAATTTGTGTTTGACTTTTGTTCTTTTATCTTTTTGGGGGAATTGCAGATGCAAGTGACTTGACAAATGGATATTTGGAGACAGCTTTGGATTGGATACCAGGTATGAAAGGCATACGTTTGAGGGATCTTCCAAGTTTCTTGAGAAGTACAAATCCAGATGAATACATGTTCAAGTTCCTTGTCCAAGAAACAGATAGAAGCAAATTTGCTTCTGCTATTGTAATCAATACTTTTGAGCCATTAGAGAAGGAAGTTCTTGACTCAATTCGGACCCTTCTTCCTCCGATTTATGCAATTGGGCCCTTGCATTTTCTTGTAAAACACATTGAGGACAAGAATTTGGAGTGCTTGGGATCCAATCTTTGGAAAGAGGATGTACAGTGTCTAGAATGGCTAGATTCAAGGAAACCAAATTCTATTGTTTATGTTAATTTCGGAAGCATTACTGTAATGACTCCGAACCAGCTAATTGAATTCGCTTGGGGACTTGCCAATAGCCAAATGGAATTTTTGTGGATTATAAGGCCTGATATTGTATCAGGGGAACAAGCAATTCTTCCATCCGAATTCGTGGAAGAAACTAAAGAAAGAGGGATGTTAGCAAGCTGGTGTCCACAAGAACAAGTCCTTAGCCACCCAGCAATTGGAGGTTTCCTGACTCACAGTGGGTGGAATTCGACTCTTGAAAGTATTGGCAGTGGGGTGCCAATGATTTGCTGGCCATTCTTCGCGGAACAACAGACTAATTGTTGGTTTAAAGGTACTCGATGGGGAATAGGAATGGAAATTGACAATAATGTAAAAAGGGACGAAGTTGAAAGCCTTGTGAGAGAGTTGATGACGGGGGAGAAAGGAAAAGATATGAGGAAAAAGGCAATGGAATGGAAGAAATTGGCAGAGGAAGCTACTCAAAAACCAGAAGGATCATCTTTTGTGGCAATTGATAAATTGATCAATGAAATTCTCCTCAAACATTAAGCATTAATTTATTAATAAGTGGTTGATTTCTTCTTTTTCTTTTGTTGAGATCTTTTCAGATCCTTTAAAGCCACCTGGAATCAAATAATTGTCTAATATAATCAGTGTTCGGCTCAAAAGTTATCGATCTGCTTTATGGAACAACCAAAGTTTGCATGAAACCAATTTATGTATTCAAGCTCTGATTTCGAATTATCATTCCTATATCTATTGTGTCAGTTTTTACTGAAAATATCTAAGAGAAGCAGGAGTCGATAATGTCCGTGGGATAAATCAGCAGTCCAAATCTCATAAAAAATAATGAAAATTTTTACATTTCTATGCCACACAGGAAATCTTATTACCTTTAATGTTTAAGGTTTGATTTAATTATACTTCGTATATCAAATTACCAATTCTATATCATAATTAATTAAGGGTATAATTAATTGTATATTTTTTACTCCTTAATTAAAGGAATCTGTATATCCCATTATCCCGCTCATCACATGTTTCTCTCTCCTAACCCCTCAGCCCCACCGACGTTTTACCCATACCCACGTTCTTTTTATCATTTTTCATGTTCTGAAACAAAATTCTCCCTCTAAATTCACAGAAAATTGAAGAAACCCTTCAATAAAGTTGGTTCCCCATTTTACTCCAGTTGAAGTTCATCAATGAAAAACAACAAAGCTTCGAAACAAAGTCCTAAAAAATCAGCAATAGCTGATATACCCTCATTTGATTTGGGTGAGTTATCCCCAAAATCACCCAAAAGGCAAGGTAAATCTCCACATGCAATTGTAGAGACAACTCATAGTTCGTCTCCCCGACAAATCAGAGCCGAGATGAGAACCAAACAAAAACATGACGTAGATGCTGAAGAAACTTCTACACCAGTCATACAAGTCAAACGAAAAAGAAAAGAGATGTTAATAGATGACGACTTTCTAGAAGAGGTCTCTAATCTTCGAACAGGAAAGAAAGCAAAGGTGTCTCCTGGTTCGAAAAATCCGAAAATAAAGAAACATTCAAAAAAAACCCTAAAATTGTTCGAAACCAATCTTTGGCGAAGGTAAACATTTATTAGTTTCGTTTCTAATTTTTTGGTTTGGTTTAGGATGGTAAAATCTGTATTATACGTGTTTTAGACAAGTGTAGAGTAATTTTCTTAATTTTGAACATTATTTGTAGCTGTGATGTTCTGCCTTTATAGTTGTAGATATTTTGTAGTTTTTTTTTGTAGTTATATTGTTAGGTAACTTGTACTATTTGAAGCAGAATTGTAATTATCTTTTGTTGCTGCCTTTTTATAGAAAATGCTTTAAATTGTAGATATTATATAATCATTTGTAGTTATGTTGCAGATAAAATGTAGATGAATGTATTCTTTTTATGTATTTTATTAATGTAAAATAATTTATTATTTGTGCAGAATGGACACTTTTTTGTCCCACATAATGTTGATTATGGGATTGCTTAGATTCCACACATTGTGTGATCCTAGCATTCCTAGCTAGATTAAAGAGCTTTTATCCTCAAATGGGTTGAAGGTTTTTAAAAAGACATGTTTTGGATATTTACTGTCTCTTCCCACCATATGCATGCAAAACCAAGCCAATCATCTTCTGATGAAGTATGAATTGACCAAATCCAATGCATCATATTTTTCTATACATTTAAAGGGTGAAACATTAAATTTTGAATTAAGTGAGTTTGCATTAATTACTGGTCTAAGATGTGTTGCCCAGGTTACTGATTTTGGTTATACTCCCACTTATGTTAGCAAAATATGAGCAGTTATTTTCCTAACAAATTAAGAGTGGAGAAGTCTTATTTGAAACAGATAGTAACCACTAGATCCTGGGTAAATGATAAGGATGCGGTGAAGTTGTGCATCCTTTATCTTTTAGAATGTTTCATTTGTCCACAAAGATCATGTTTCTTTTGTAGATCACTTTAGGTTATATTCGGTAGAATCTGGATAGTATGAGTCATACTCATGGGGTATTAAATCTTTCACCCAGATGATGAAATCTGTTAGGCACAGATTAAATCCGTATGTACATTCTTATCTCATACGGAATTGCTCAATAGCATTGCAAGCATGACTTTATGAGTGTTGCTCTACTGTAAGCATAGATCTAGCTACGAGGTGTTCTAACTCAACACCTCGCATACTAAGATGGTAAGCTAGTAAGGGGCAGACTTGGTTAGCTGCCTTTGACGAGAAGATGATAAAGCCTGAGTGGATAAAGGTAAAGTTTTTTTTTTATGATTATATATTTACTACAACTATTCTAAATTTTTTGCCTTGATCAAACTAAATTATTTTTCTTCATTCAGTTTACCAGCATAGTTGAATCTGGAGAAGAGATTGCAGTGCTGATTTTGCCCGACAAAATTGAGTACAAAGTTCAAGAAAGTGAAAAAACATCTGAGGTTCCCAATGCTGATCCTCCTACGTTGGAACTCAAACAAACAGATAGAGAAAAGGATAAGGAGTCTATTCCTAAGAAGATCAGAAAACTAGAAAAAGGAATTGAGCAGGTAAGACGTATAAACTACAATATATCTACAAAATATATACAATATATCTACATTTAATAAACTATCTACAAAATATCTATAAATTTATAAATTCTGATATTTATCTGTATATAATTGCATATGTTTTTGTATTGTATGTTAGGACATATTATGAAGTTAACAACTTACTATATTGTAACTTGTAGGTTGATGGAAAGATTGAAGATTTTAGGAAAGTTGTCTTTGTAGAACTCGATAGCCTTCGAGGGTTTATAAATAAGTCTGTGCAGACTGTTTTGCAAATGATAAACAGTAGAAATGTGCAAGATGATGCAAAGGTAAGATTTGACTTTTATTTTTATAGCAAAATAATTTAGACATATGAAAAAATATACACAAACTAACATAAAACATTCAGTTTGCTGGCAGTTCCACAAAAAATAATGACCAACAAAAAGAATTGAACAATCAGCATTTTCAGTTCAATTTTGAGGAACACGTGTAGGCCAGAACCAACAAAACATGTATCTACAAAATACCTATAAAGTATCTACAATTTATGTCAGTGTATATACAATATATCTACACTTATCCACAAATTATCTATAATTTTGCTACACATATGCTACAACTTTCAAGCTACCATTATCCAGTATTATTTACCATTTATAAGTGTAAAACAGAGCATGTTGAAGGTGCAGTTGGTCAAGAAAATTTTCCATCACATGGTGATTTATATACACATTTTTAAGTTGCAGCTCATGAAGACAAAGCAGGTATCATACTATCATTCAGAGATATTTTCTTGTTGGTTATAAATTTTAACATTCTTGTTAAGTAAGATATTGTGCTACAGTGATACAAGATATCAATGCACAGTCCCCAATTCATGCTGTGACAGTAGCAGCTCAAACAGAACAGGTCACTGAGGAACATGACAATAAAGGTGCAGATGCACAGTATGTGGATCTAGGTGATTCAGAAGGATCAGGAGTTGAGAAGAATGGGGACACACTAGATGATTTTGAGTTGCCTGACAACTTATCCCAGTTGGTTAAGTTTGGCAAGCCCATACAAGATGATGCAACATCTATGTATCCGGGGAGAACAAGGTATCCGAAAAAGCATGCTCGATCACCATTTATCCCTCTATACAGTTCTGGGGGCAGCAGCTCGGTTGGACCTAAAATTTTCTACCTCAAGCACCCTTTTACTACTGTTATTGGTGAAGATGTAGATCCAGAGGTTTTAGATAACTTCAACAAGTGGTTATACTACTGTAGCGACAAAGGTTCAAAGAGGTATCAATGCATAATTTGACACTTGCATTTCAGCATTTATCTTTTACTTATCTAATTCAATCTACAATTTTTTTTATATTTATTTGTTGCTATAGGAGGAAGGCTCTGGTTTTTTATAAAGGATAACCAAATTAAGCTTTGGTTAGACCTTGGAGTGAAAAATGTTGATAAGAAGGAATGGTTCTTTTTCCTGGCTCACCCCGGACAAGTCCTTAATGACTCGGTAAGTATCAGGAGTCTATTCCCAAGATATAATTTGTAGATATTTTTTCTTTTGTTTTGTAGTTTAATTGTATTTATGTTATAGATATCTATAATACATGAAGATGACTTGTAGTATAAATTATAGATATGATGTAGACATGATTGTAAATGCTGTCTTTCTTGTATGTAGTGTAATTGTATATAGTTTTCAGGTTATGTATCAAATTTGAAGATTATTTATAGTATAAATTCTATATATATTTTGTGGACAGAATAATTTGTTGATGTATTTCCTGTTTGTAGTGTAATTGTAGTTATTTTGTAGTTTATGTAGAATATTACAAGATTAATTGTAGTATAAAATGTAGATATAATGTAGACATGATTGTAGATGTTGTGTTACATATTTGCCCAGTAACTGTAGATAAATTGTAGTTATTTTTATATTATTTGAAGTTGACTTTGTAGTTTAAGTTGTAGAGCTGTTTTTAGACATCATTATAGATTTTTTGTTTCTGTATTGTAGTTAATTGTAGTTATAATATAGTTTTATGTAGATTATTTGAAGTTGACTTGCTATTTATATGCCAACTATTTTTGGTTGCAGCACATTAATTTTTTAATGTACTACTTGAGGAAAAGAGGCAAATATGGCCCCAATAACAAGACCAAGTTTACCACAACGGATTGCCTGTTCAAAACCAGAATAGAATAAATTTATGAAAAATTCATAAATTCACCTCCAAAAAAGAAGTATTCGGTTGTTAAACACCAAGATGTTATTGCAGAATATATTTTGGGGGTATAGACTACTTGCCAATAATGCACAGGATAAAGTTGACTATGTGATCATGCCCGTCAATATTGTAGAAACATTCCATTGGATGTTGGTTGTTTTCGATATTGTAGACAGGCAACTTTGCGTATGATTCCATGATCTCTTCACACAATCATCAAGTTGTTGAATCCCGTGTAGAAAAGTTTTCTATTATTATCCCTTTGTATTTGTCATGCACTGATTTCTATGGGAAGCGTAAAGACATTAACTTCAAGAAGACAAAGGCATACATCGAGAAATCTATTACCGACCCTCTTAACATTCAGTGGATCATTAGAGAGATTCCACAGCAAAAGAAGGGTCACTGTAAAAAATTTATTCTCTCTTTCTATGCATTTAATTCTTTTTTTATTTCTAATCATTTGTTAAATATTTTTTAAATTTTGTGTTCTGCAGCGATTTTGGTGTATTTGTTGTTGCCTTTGCGGAGTATGTTAGCCTTGGAGATTTGTCAATTCCCGCAGAAGACCTTTCTGATATTGACTAGCATCGTAGACGCTATGGAGCGCTCCTATGGGACTATGCTACAAAGAAGCAGGAAGATGGGTCAATCAGTGAAAGTAAGGTTACAGGCAGACTATCAAGGAAGAAGGGTGCACCTGCATTGAATGAGAAAACAAGAGTCCAGAGAAAAAAGAAGTAGGGTCATGTATATGTAATTTAGTTGATGCTAGTTTGTGGGATAAGTATAGTACACAACTTTCTGAACAATTTATTTGTATTTTTATTGTAGCAGACCTTTTGTTTTGTTAATTTCTATCCAGTTTAGTAGTTCACTTGAAAATAACTTGGTGGTTTTATCTCCAGTTGTTTAATATTTACAATACTTGTTCTTCATTATCTTACACATAGTTATTATTTTCTTAGAATATAATTTATCTACAAAAAAACTTCAAATTATCTATAATCTGGAAATACTGAATGTTGAGATTGTATATAATTTTATAGTTGAATATGTATATAATTTGTTGGAAATACCTTCAGTTGTATTTAATTTTTGTATATAACTATCAGTTCAAGTTAAATTAATTTTTTTAAATTTGTAATTATATTGTAGATAATAAATATTAACTGCTACGTACTGAATGTAAAAATTGGAGTTAGATGCTTGACAAAATATAGAAAAATATGTTAACAAACACAGAAATAAATTGAAATTAACTACATTATGATCTTTAAAAATTTAAACAATTACACACAAAATTCTGTTAACTTGAACACACTAACAATTATTTTGAAATACTATTCTAACTACATGATATTTATTTCTTTTTAGGCGCATTCTTGCAAGAACTTTTGTTATACCCTTCACCTCCACAGTTGTACTTCTTTGGCTTTAGTTCATCATATGTTTTGTATCTTCCTTTTGAGGTCTTCCTGGATGCCTTTTCTCTTCCGTAGGTGGATTTACTACTTCATCAGATACATGCTGTGGCACATTCCATTTGCTTTCATCAGGAAGGGTATTTACTGGTATTTCATACGTACGCAAGAGGTTCACCCTTGTGTAATACAGAGAACAATATTCTTCAAAGGACTCTTCCCTTTGTCTTAAAGCAGCCAAAGCATGTGGACAAAGTAGTTCATCAAGCTGGAATTGCCCACAACTACATTTCTTATTTTCAAGAGAAATAATATAGCGCCTCACACCATCTATTACTATAAGGATGTAGTCTGTCGAAACCCTCACCTACGAGTACATTACAAAAAAAAATCATATATGGTTAAAATCAAGCTATAAACAAAATATCTACAAAATAACTACAAAATATCTACAAAAAATCTATATTGTGCTGTTTATGAATTTGATTCAATAAATAATCAGATATTACTCTAAGTTTGTGCGACAATGTTCTTTTGTCATCCAAATCTTTGTTGAATTTGTATCCAAGGTATGTGAATGTACCATTTGCTTTCAATAATTTTTCTTTCATCCAATGTTCAAGAAGGGTCCTCATATACTCTAATAGTTCTACTATCGGCAGCTCTCTTGCATATTTTGTTACAACATTCAACGACTCTGCAATGTTTGATGTTATAGTTCAAGTTTTGTTCATCATAGCATGTAATCGAGACCATCTATTATATCCAATATCGTATAAGTATGCTTTAGCACGCGGGTCAATCTCCTCAATCTTTGACATACTTTCATTAAATTCATCAAGTGTGTATGACCACGCTGTGGCAAAGTATAATTCACTTAGCTTAAGATGTTCCTTCTTGAACTTTGCCCGTATATTTGTCCAAATATATCACATGCAAGAATAATATATCATACCGGGATAAACAATAGATGTTGCCTTCAAGATACTCTCATTCCGATCCGAAACAACACACATATTTGCTCTTTCACCATACGCGAGCTTGAATTGCTCAAAAAACCACGTCTATGATGCGTCATTCTCTGAATCAACAACAGTGTATGCCAATGGTAATATGGTACCTACATTATGTGACAATAAGTAATTAATTGGCTACAGTAAAAATGCAGAAGAAGAGATATATATACAAACTACAATTATTCTACAATATATTT
This sequence comes from Nicotiana glauca, assembly GCA_026770625.1. NCBI lineage: Eukaryota > Viridiplantae > Streptophyta > Magnoliopsida > Solanales > Solanaceae > Nicotiana > Nicotiana glauca. The sequence goes on along the minus strand of MU771064.1, from coordinate 34,012 downwards.
ACAATTAATCTGCAAGTACTATAAAAAAACATAGAAGCTACAATATTTATTTTAATAAAACTTCAGTACCTGCTGCATCCATTATACTGGCTATTAGCATTATTCCCCTGTATGCTGACTTTAAGAAAGTCCCATCAACTACTACAACTGGCCTATAATATTTCCATCCACTGATTGACGTACAAATCAAAACAAATACATACAAGAAGCAGTTATTGTCTGTTTTCTTCAATTTAACCACAAACCCCAGATAAGTCGTCTCTAGAATATACAAATAACTAGGCAATTTGCTGTAGGAGTCAGCAGGATGACCTCTCAAAAATTGTAAAGCCTTTTCCTTTACTCTCCAGGCTTACATGTAGGTTAGATTTACGCCGTGTTCAGACAACATGTCAAATTTAATGTCTTTTGGGGTGTATATTGTCTTAGGATCAGAATATTTTGGAATAACCATGATACCAACTACCATGGCAGTAGGTTTGCATTGTATGAATGTATTGTCCATGTGTGCTGTTTGTCGAAATTTCTGACCTTGAACATTGTAGAATCATTTATGCTAGTTGCCTTGAAGTGCCATGTACAGCTTTCACCAACACATATCAGCTAATAGCTACAAAAATAAATATATTTTAAATAATGAATTAAATTTTAGATTTAAAAAAAAATCGGTTGTAGCTTGAACAATCACATTATACAATATAAATACAAAATAACTACAATTTGTAGATATATATATATATATATATATATATATATATATATATATATATATATATTAGTTTATTGTTAAATAAACTATAGATAATTTGTAGTTCATACCAGAATTGAGTAGAAAAAATAACATCACATACCTGCATCTGTGTTCTCATTTGTGATACTCAATTCCATATTGAAATCGGTAACAATTATACATAGCGAATATGATCCTAAGTTTTTGTTTTCCTTTTTCATCTCCATGTATACACGAACACCCATATCGTTCCTAATTCCCATTGGAGGACAACGTTTGTTGACAATGTATTTGATTTCTATAATTTTTTCAGATGTATCGATCATTAATTGCTGTACTATTGTGGAAATCAATACACTATAAAGCGCATCTTCATCGACTACAATGCCATCGACCTCAAATTCTCTAAATCGACTAATGCTATCTCAATTCCCATTTGATTGTAGCATATATAATTGGTATTTTCGCCATAATTGCTTTTGTTGCAGAAGAATTATAGAAGATTTTATCGATTTTGATTTATGAAATCAAAGAAAATGTTGAAATAGAGGCAATCGCAAAAATAGAGTGCTGGAATTTTGTAACGAAGTCGACGATAGTTGTTACTGTGCGTGATGTGCGTTCCTGAAGATCTGAAAAATATTAAATTCCCCTTTTTAGCGCGCCTAAATAAGGTATCCTACAGCTACCATTTTCCTTATTTAATGCATTGTATATATTATGTAGAAATACTATTAGCATGAAGGGTAATATGCAAACTATGAACATATTTGGTAATATAGTTTCCTATATGGTATAGGAACGAAAATTTCCCAAAAATAATTCAAGAAACAGAAATATTTAATTTATTTGTCATATATGAGATGTGTCTATATTATGATGTGGGCTTTCATCAAATTTGAATAATTACGAACTTTGTGGTCCAAGATCTACTCAATAATCATCTTAGTTTAATTAATTTAATTGTAATTTTATATTGTCCATACTCTAGTTAGCTAGGTTGAGCTTGTTGTCAAATTATGCATTGCTGTTATTTATTTATTAATCACTATTCCATAACAAATGAATTAATTGGACTTCACGCTGTAAAAAAAGATATATCTCACCAAAATATGACATAGTATTTTTGTAATGCCCAAATATGAAAAATACCTAGTAAACAACCTAAAATCCAAGTTCAGTTGCTTTTTCTTTGTGACGACCCGACCCGTTGTCTCATGTGTTGTTGCTCTGTTTTCTCCGTTTATTGCTTCTTCATATTTCATTATCGGTATGTGGTGTGTGAGAGTTGATTTGGATTGATTTTGACAAGAAATGAGACACTTAGTCTCTTTAAGGAAAGTTTAAGTTGGAAAAGTCAGCCGGACATTGACTTATGCGTTATAGGGCTCGGATGTGATTTTCGGTGATTTGGTTAGCTTCGGGGGATGATTTGTGACATAGGAGCATGATCGGAAGTGATTTTGGAGACCCGGTGTAGAATTAGGCTTGAATCGGCGAAGTTAGTATTTTGACGATTTCCGGTTGATAGGTGAGATTTTGATCCGATGGTCGGAATAAAATTTCGAGAGTTGCTGTAGCTTCGTTAGGTAATTTTGGATATGTGTGCAAGTTTTAAGGTCATTCGGACGTCGTTTGGTCGGGTTTTTTATCGAATGCGTGTTTCGGAAGTTTTTAAAGAACTTAGGCTTGAATCCGATGTGAATTGATGATTTTAGTGTTGTTTGAGGTATTGTGATGATTGGAACAAGTTCGTGTGATGTTTTGGGATATTTTGGTGAATTTGATTGAGGTCCCGGGGGCCTCGGGTTAATTTCAGGTGATCAAACGGATCATTTTTGGATTTTTGCAATTGCTGGTTTTTCAGCTGTGTAATTGCAGAAGATTCCTTCTTCGCGTTCGCGTAGGGTGTGTCGCGAACGCGTAGAGTAAAGTTGGGAGGTCTGGATAGTGTTCTTCGCGTTCGCGTTAGGTCCATGCGTTCGCGTAAGTTGAGGACCTGGTACTTCGCGTTCGCGGTGCTGGGCACGCGTTCGCGTAGTAGAAGAAGAGGGCCTAGCTCAGGTGTTCAATGCGTTCGCGTTCAAAGGGTCGCGTTCGAGTAGGTTCAGGGGCCCAAGCATCGCGTTCGCGGGTAAGTCACCGCGTTCGCGAAGAGTAATATTGGCCAGTGGAGATTTTGTGCATCGCGAACGCGAAAGGGGCCTTGTGTTCGCATAGAAGAAAAGTTAGCTGGGTAGAAGGGTTTATTATGCTATTTCATCCATGACCCATTCATTATTTCCTCCATTTTTGAACCACCTCAAGAGCTTTTTAGTAGAAATTGAAGAGAGTTTTGACGGAAATTAATTGGAGGTAAGTCTCGTGACCTAGAAACGCTATTTTATTGAAGAATCAACCTTTAATTCTTGGAAAATTGGGTGAAAATTTAAAGAACTAGGGCTTGGGTTTTGAAATAAAAATTTGGGATTTGAAAGGGCATTTGAACTCCGATTTTGGTGAATTTGATATGCATGGACTCGTGGCGAGACGAGGAATCCGGCAATATGAGTTTTATAATTTTCTAGAAGTAAGCCCGGGACTCGGGTTTTGCTAGTTTTGGGATTTCTGCTATATTTTGATTATTTTTGATTGGGTATTGTTCCTTTGGCATAGTGAGATGTATTCGCTCTGATTTTGGCTAGATTCGACGCGCGTGGAGGTCGATTCGAGGGACAAAGGCTTCGCAAGCTAGAGATTTCGCCGGTTCGAGGTGAGTAATACTTCTAAATAATATCCTGAGGGTTTGAAACCCCAGATTTGCACATCATAGTGCTGCATTGAGGTGACTTGCACACCGGATACGAGCGTGGGGTAGAGCACCATTGGGGATTGCGACTTGGTCCGTCCCGGTTATTGATTTCTTACCGCGTATTTGACTGAACTACTTGTTATCATTATAATTTGGACTGATTGCCATATTTTGGGCTTCGTGCCGATTATTTGAATCCTTTAGGGATTATTATCACTGTTTCCATGACACTTAGCATGTTAAATGATTTCGATCCTGAATTAAACACTTTTTTGAAATGTCCAGACATACTTCTAAGGTTTCAAAACTTAAACTACATATTTTTAACATTCAGAACTGAGAACTGTTATTTGAATATTGCCCTAATGGCTTATGTGCATTTCTGGACTGAGCATGGATCAGGCTGTGCGCCGCAGCATTGTTATATGTGCATTCCTAGATTAAGGATGGATCGGGCTGGGTGCCGCAGCGGTGTGATATTGATATTGCGCTTGGACTGTAGGATCCCCTCCGGAGTCTGAACCCCCACAGTGAGCACAGGTACTCAAATGGATCGGGCTGCGCGCCGCAGCGGTCATGTGCATTGCATTGCATTCATGTAATTGTTCCTGTTTGTACTACGTGGCATGACATTCAGCACTCTCATATCATTGGCATCCATGCTATTTCTTGCACTGTTACCAGATACCCTGGTGTTATTTGTTAATAGAGTGCTGTGCCCGAGGTGCTGACTTATGTGCGGACTTGCACTATCTGATTATGCATTCATATGCCTGATTGTTGAAAGAAGATATTTTCAAAGAGGTTTTTAAATTGAACCAAATTTTGTCTAAAGGATTTTCACGGTTTTACTGTTTTCTCAAGCATCGTATTGTGCTATATAGCATGATGGAGTGCTCTTACGTGATTTCTTGCCGCTCAGTTATTATTTACTCTTATTACTCATTGAGTTGGAGTACTCACTTTACTTCCTATACCTCACGTGCAGTTGCAGGTATTGTTCACCCAGAAGTAGGTTAATAGCCGACTGAAGGTATTGTTCACCCGGAAGTAGGTTAATAGGTTTATTCCTATTGTGACTCGATGTGTGGCCCGAGTTATGGGCGCGTGAAGAATATTTTCGTATCTCCTAGTTAGAAGTTAAGTGCAATACTTGTGGCGGAATCAGTTCGGACTCAGGAAGACTAAATGACTGTGTAATGTATATAATGGCAGAAGGTGTGCTGAAATACTAAATTGAGGCGAAGCAGGTGGGATATCTCCTGCGGAGTCTTCTTGAGTGGTATGATCCTTATGTGTCCGCTAGAAGATCCCATGTGTAATTGAAAGGTACGTGTTGTAATTTGAAAATTTGGGTCGCTTCAGAGAGTGGACTCAACTGATGTGGGGATGAATGTGAGGTTTTAGAGGATTTCAGTATCCGAGGGTCTGTGTTTTCATAAACTAGTAGATGATTTGAGTTTAATCTCACTATAATATTGTGGCATCATTAGAGTAAAAGTATTATGGGTTATTAAATGTGTCCTGATAGATGGCTTTGAGCCAAGTTGGGGAGGTTGCTGTTGATTAGCTGATCACATGGTTATGTGCTATGTTGTTTCCGTTTTGAGGTATGCTAGCGGATCAGACCTGGTTGCAGAAAATGAGCCGAGGATGGCACGAGTGAAGCAAACTTTTGATAAAGGTTATATGGTGCTTCGTAGATGTGAGGAAATAATAGGATGTCTTGAGCTGTTGTTGATAAACAATGCTCAGTGTATAGAGAAGGAAGATGTTCGTTTGTATTGGAATGAGATCATATCCTACGGTCAGAGTGCTAATAAGGAATGAGTGGTTCTGTTCGTTAAATCAGGTAATTTGTAGTTGGAATAAGAGTGAATGACTCTCGAGAATGGTTTTATTGTGTTCAAGATTTTGGATGCAATAATCAGGTGTCTTAAGGTGGTGTATGTGGCTAGAGACTGTGTTTCCATTAGAAAAGGATCAAGACTTTTGATATTTTATGCTAATTATGGGATTCTATGTATCAGTATCTGGGAAGTAATGGTAACGAATTCCGATTCGCAGGAAGTTCTTCAAGTAAAGTATTTATGGAGCGTGGTATTTCTGGGAAGCATTAAGAGAGTATTCGGTGGCCTATAGGTCTTAGACAGTGTGGTCTTATGTTCGAATCTCCTGTGGTAAGCCTGGATTGAGGCATTGTAATGCTACAACGAGGGACAAATATCAAGTGGATGATGAATAAAAAGAGAAATTTGATAGACGGAATAGCTTGATAATCGACAGAATCGGTATGGTAAGGGTATGATTAATTCTTTGTATGTGTTCGAGGTAATGAGCTTTTACAGGCATTTTGCAGCAATGCTCTTGGGTTTTGACAGGTTTCTTAGCTTGGTTCGGGTAGAAGGATTCAGTCCTGGCATTTTAGCTTGTGCAATGGAATTGGGAGAGAGAGCTCTTGATGAGTTTAACCGTGGTTTAGAGAAGTATATATTGCCTATGGGCATGCGAGGTAGGGAATGTGTAATGATTTCTCTTCTAGATGGGATGGATGGAGTGTTCTTGACTAGAGGAGTACATAGATGTTTGTGGTTAGGAAAAGGGAGATGGAGTTCTCATGTTATCCTAATGTGGCATGGTATATGCGATATATTATGGAGAATTTGAATTTGTGTGGGTGAGGTCACGGTTCAGTTCTGAATGGAGAGTCATTAGAATCTTAAGCAGCACGAGCAGTTTTAGGTGATTGGAGAATTGGGCTTCAGATGATTAGGGTGGATGATCCTCATATGACTAAGGAAATGGTGTTGCTAATCATAGTGATTTGACGAGGGTATATGTTTCAAAAAAAGGGCATTGTGATTAAGTTGATGGCACTTCGGTAGTGTTGCGGCATTTTCTTGATAGATCGACTGTTGATATCTGAGTTTGTTTGGTGGCACAGGGGGAATTATAGAATATCTTTCGTGGAATGATTGGGTACTCGAGGTGTAATATGTATTTATACAGCAAAATTTGGGATCAGACATAGTAATTTGTGTGCTATGTGGAGCTGGAGACTGAGAGTTCTCATGTTCAGGCTATGTAGTGGTTGTGGATAGTGTGTACCGTTATCAGCTATTGGGATTGGAGGCCTGAGTGGATCTTTCTCTGTTGGCATGTTAGATTTTGTATATGATGTTGAGCAGTAGACTGGTTGTCGCAATGTGGGTTATTTTAGACTATTGTGCTATGGGCTATGTAGGAAAATGCCACCAGTTGCATGGCGAAGTGCATCGGATTATGTTATAGCAGAGTGGTTGGTATTCCAAAGATCAGCGGACGGCTGGGAAGAATTGCTTTCTTTAATTGGGCCTTTGTGACGGATGTCAGTATAGAGGTTTCTACCATTGATTCAGTTCCATTATTGAGGGACTTTTTCAGATGCGTTCCTTGTGGCCGGGCATGTCACCGGGCGAGATTGTGGATTTCGATATTGATTTGGTTTCGGGCACCGCATCACACGGCTCCGGTGGAAGTTATAGTAGTGGAAGGAGCAGCTTCAGGCTTCTTGGTAATTAGTTTGTTAGTAAGTTGATTGGATATGTGTTTCGCTTGAGTTGGCTCGATTGGCCCCGAATTGTATTGATGAGGGATAAGCTAATTCTATCATTATTGAACCTGCCAGTGACCTGGGGAGATCTATGAGATGCTTTTTCTGTGCTTTGACGCGTTATGATTTTCGGACTGTGGGCCCATATAGTACGGTGCTATCGAGATTCATAGAGGAAGTTGAGTTTTGTAGCTTATAACGGTATAAGTAGATATCATTATGCACTCAGTATGTTTACGACCGATACTCGGTATTTTGTTATAATGAGAAAATTTGGCTTGATGTGCATCTCCCTATGTGAGATATTTGTGTGGATCAGGTGGCACGCCTCCACGGGTATGTAATCCGGATCGGGTTGTACGCCGCAACAATGTGTTGTTGAGAATAGTTTTCCAAATTCTATTTTGTACGCCTTGCTTCTTGGTTTCTAAGGAAAGTCTGTATTGGGTGTTGCTCGACGAATGGTGCATCGTTTGTGTCCTTTCATGATCGTATGGTGCATATTACTTGCTTCGCCATGGGTATAATGATTTGTTTGGGTTCCAGATATCAATCGTGCGTGGTTGTCAATTTCGAGTATAGCGACTTGAGGTGCTTCATGTATAACAGTGTTTGGATAAGATCGCGCATTGTAGCGAGGCTACATGGAGATTAGACCCTTCGGGGTAAATTCAGGTATTCTATTTCTATAATGCGGGACGGGGCCCCAGCCTTGTGTTGTGATGGTACTGAGGTGTTTGAGTTACAACTCTTTTGCTTGAGTTATTTGTCATGATTTGAGAATGTTCAGACCACCCATCATTGGTGTGTGGATTATGCAAGTTGTGGCTTAGGCCTGTGATGAGGTGTCATATCACCAGAGTAGTGCGTTGAATTCGAGGTGATTGTTGGAGTCATTAAAGAATGCGAACAGATGTGATTTCAGCTGATTAGAGGGTTTATATAGAGGTTTGGCCCAGAAATCTATTGTGGCATTAGTCAAAAGGGAAGTGGCTTTATGTATGGGTGACCTGAGGAATGGTTACGGTTTATCGCGTGTTTTATTTATCGTTGGCAGTATATGAAAGTGTTGGAATAAGACTTTAGCTAATAAGAGATTTTCTATCGGTATTTGATTGTTGTGGGTAACCACTGTGAATAGAAGTTATCATTTTGAGTGCTTGGATTATGTGGTGTATCGTATGATTTCATTGAGGTTGCAAGTATGGGTTATTATAGCTGGTTCGAGTTTATTCTGGGTATGATTCGGAAAGTGCAATGTAGTTCTACGGTTTATGGTCTAGATGGACTGTGAAATTTCAGCTATGTTGTATTATCGGACCTATGTGAGATAGGGTGACGTGGAATCACCCCGGGTATATGCTTGGTAAGGTCATTCAGCTATTGGATGGCTTCTAGTACAACTCTGGGTACGCTCGAGGATGAGCGATTGTTTAAGTTGGGGAGGATGTGATGACCCGACCCGTCATCTCATGTGTTGTTGCTCCGTTTTCCCCGTTTATTGCTTCTTCATATTTCATTATCAGTATGTGGTGTGTGAAACTTGATTTGGATTGGTTTTGACAAAAAATGAGATACTTAGTCTCTTCAAGGAAGGCTTAAGTTGGAAAAGTCAACCGAACATTGACTTATGAGTTATAGGACTCGGATGTGATTTTCGGTGATTTGGTTAGCTTCGGGGGATGACTTGTGACATAGGAGCGTGATCGGAAGTGATTTTGGAGACCCGGTGTAGAATTAAGCTTGAATCGGTGAAGTTAGTATTTTGGCGATTTTCGGTTGATAGGTGAAATTTTGATCCGAGGGTCGGAATGGAATTTTGAGAGTTGCTGTAGCTTCGTTAGGTAATTTTGGAAATGTGTGCAAATTTTCAGGTCATTTGGACGTCGTTTGGTCGGGTTTTTGATCGAATGCGTATTTCGGAAGTTTTTAAAGAACTTAGGCTTGAATCCGATGTGAATTGATGATTTTAGTGTTGTTTGAGATGGTGAGATGATTGGAAGAAGTTCGTGTGATGTTTTGAGATATGTTGGTGCCTTTGGTTGAGGTCCTGGGTGCCTCGGGGGTAATTTCGGGTGATCAAACGGATCATTTTTGGATTTTTGGAATTGCTGTTTTTTCAGCTGTGTAATTGCAGAAGATTCCTACTTCTCGTTCACGTAAAGTGTGTCGCGAACGCATAGAGTAAATTTGGGAGGTCTGGATAGTGTTCTTCGCGTTCGCGTTAGGGCCATACGTTCGTGTAAGTTGAGGACCTGGTACTTCTCGTTCGCGGTGCTGGGCACGCGTTCGCGTAGTAGAAGAAGAGGGCCCAGCTTAGGTGTTCAACGCATTCGTGTTCAAAGGGTCGCGTTCGCGTAGGTTCAGGGGCCCAAGCATCGCCTTCGCGGGTAAGTCACCGCGCGAAGAGTAATATTGGCCAGTGGAAATTTTGTGCATCGCAAACGCGAGAGGGACCTCGTGTTCGCATAGAAGAAAAGTAAGCTGGGCAGAAGGGTTTATTATGTTATTTCATCCGCGACCCATTCATTATTTCCTCCATTTTTGAACCACCTCAACAACTTTTTGGTAGAAATTGAAGAGAGTTTTGACGGAAATTGATTGGGAGCTAAGTCTCGTGACCTAGAAACGCTATTTTATTGATGAATCAACCTTTAATTCTTGAAAAATTGGTGAAAATTTGAAGAACTAGGGCTTGGGTTTTGAAATGAAAATTTGGGATTTGAAAGGGCATTTGAACTCCGATTTTGGTGAATTTGATATGCACGGACTCGTGGTGATACAAGGAATCCGGTAATGTGAGTTTTGTAATTTTCGAGAAGTGGGTCCGGGGCTCGGATTTTGCTAGGTTCGGGATTTCTACTATATTTTGATTGTTTTTGATTGGGTATTGTTCCTTTGGCATAGTGTGATGTATTTGCTCTAATTTTGGCTAGATTCGACGCGTGTGGAGGCCGATTCGATGGGCAAAGGCGTCGCGAGCTAGAGATTTCACCGGTTCGAGATGAGTAATACTTGTAAATGATATCCTAAGGGTTTGAAACCCCAGATTTGCACATCATAGTGCTGTATTGAGGTGACTTGCACGCCGGATACGAGCGTGGGGTAGAGCACCGTTGGGGATTGCAATTTGGTCTGTCCCGGTTGTTGATTTCTTACCGCGTATTTGGCTGAACTACTTGTTATTATCATAATTTGGACTGATTGCCATGTTTTGGGCTTCGTGCCGATTATTTGAATCCTTTAGGGATTATTATCACTGTTTCCATGATACTTAGCATGTTAAATAATTTCGGTCCTGAGTTAAACATTATTTTGAAATGTCTAGACATACTTCTATGATTTTAAAACTTAAACTACATATTTTTAACGTTCGGAACTGAGAACTATTATTTGAATATTGCCCTAGTGACTTATGTGCATTTCTGGACTGAGCATGGATCGGGCTGCACACCGCAGCAGTGTTATATGTGCATTGCTGGACTGAGGATGGATCTGGCTGCGCACCGCAGCGGTGTGATATTGATATTATGCTTGGGCTGTAGGAGCCCCTCCGGAGTCTGAACCCCCACAGTGAGTGCGGGTACCCAAATGAATCGGGCTGCGCATCGCAGCGGTCATGTGCATTGCATTGCATTCATGTGTTGGTTCCTGTTTGTACTACGTGGCATGACATTCATCACTCTCATATCATTGGCATCCATGCTATTTCTTGCATTATTACCAGATGCCCTGGTGTTATTTGTTATTGTAGTGCTGTGCTCGAGGGGCTGATTTATGTGCAAACTTGCACTATCTGATTATGCATTCATATGCTTGATTGTTGGAAGAAGATATTTTCAAAAAGGTTTTTAAAGTGAACCAAATATTGTCTAAAGGATTTTCACGGTTTTACTGTTTTCTCAAAGGTCGTATTGTCCTATATAGCATGATGGAGTGCTCTTACGTGATTTCTTCCCACTCAGTTATTATTTACTCTTATTACTCATTGAGTTGGAGTACTCACTTTACTCCCTGCACCTCGCGTGCAGTTGCAGATATTATTCACCCGGAAGCGGGTTAATAGCTGACTGAAGGTATTACTGCTGGTATGCTACTGTAGTTGAGCAAGGTGACTGCCAGCGTTCGCCGCACCAGATTTCATCTTTTGATTTCAGATTTTATTTTGTATATTATTATTGGCCCAGTAGTAGTGTTCAGTCTTCTTTAGATGTTCGTGACTTGTGACACTCCGGTCGGGTTGTGTTGGATTGTAGATATGGATTATTACTATCATTAAATTGAATTTATCTATTCATTTTTGTTTACTAAATTTTGAGAGGGACGTCGTTGTTCTGTTGGCTGACCTTGTTTTCACGAGAGGCGCCATCACGATCGGATTTGGAAATTAGGTCGTGACATTCTTTAAAAATCATATTCATCTAACATGAATTGTGATAATTTCTGTTAGTAACATAATTTGATACCGTTACACTTGTATGTTGTATTCTACGATGGTCCTACTAGGGAAAGCTTTCAGGTTTTTTGTCTTTCTCCCAAAATACATTAACTGCTATTTGAATTATCAAAGTATGATACTCTTAAGATAGTACATATTTTTTATTACTTTGGATCGTACGTCTTTATTGTTTTTCCGAACTATTACCGAATCACAAATATTTCTTACTGGCTTTTGTCTCATAACATGACAAGCCCATTTGAGTAAATTCCTTTATTTGTTCTATATTAATTGTTCATTTTATTCATCTTCCAACAGAAAAAGTACAACGATCTGAGGTAGTATTACATACAATAGCCTCCCTAACTAGTCATTTTTGGAGATAGATATAATATTAATGAGAAACGACTACAACTCCCCCTACACCAACCATTCCTACAACTACCTTTAGTATTTATTAAGTTTAACTGAGATACATAAAAGGAGGCTTGCTTAGTGTACAAAGATAAGCTTCTGAAAGAGGATTTTCCTACACATAGCTGAATTAATGAGTCCGAAACTTAAATGTGGTATTTATGGACTCAAGCGACCAGGGTAAAAGGGTAACATTATATATATAGCGCGGTTATTAACCACGCTATATCTTAACGGCACGTCTTGCCGTAAAGGTATAGCGCTGTGAATAATCGCACTATATATATATATAATGTGGCCCCCCAATAATTCGTCTGCAATTAACTGACCCACTAACAATTCATATTGGTATAGCGCCTATTATACATGTGCTAAACATCAAATAGTTGTACCCCCAGATTGGTTTTTTTTCTTAGTTAAGGTGGTTCAGAATTTGGTAAAAATTCATTCAGGATCCTTCAAGTCTTCCGAAATATTTGTTCGTTAAGTTATTTTGCATTTTGTCATAATGTCTGAAGAGCGAAAAATAAGGGTTTCATTATATTGGGGGACTGAGGTGTTGGTGGCGTATAACTCAATAAGTTATAGTTGTTCTCCATAGTGTCATGTTAAGTTGCCACTTACAAGGGAGTACGATATATTGATATCGTTGTAATGTGAAAAAAATTAGTGTGAGCAAACATTCAGTGAATATTAATGTAATCGAAAGATATCCGTATTCTGTTACTCCGCAAGAGGTTGTTTGTCATGCTGAGCTTAACATAGAAGTCAGAGATTTTTTGAGGACTCCGGATGAACACCGGGAACTTCTTTTGATAAAAATGTTGGAATATACGTGAAGGCTGAAGATGTTCGCAATAATGATGTTCCTGGTGGTTATTTTGGAGCAGTTTTAGCCGAACAGGTTCCGAGTAAAAGAGTTTGGCCTGATCTAAACTTATCTCCATGGGCGAATGAGGAGCGAGGAAATAATTTGTCCCCAAATTTACATAATCCACAAGCCAAATGGTAAACTTCAATTTTCCTATGTGTTACGATGTTTATTTTTATGCATTGAATTTGTATTAACACTCATATATTTCACAGGGTGTATCGGCCAGATATGAATTTTATAAGTTATGAACCAACAACCAGTTGGAATATACCTAGCTTTGGTGTGTTGGATCATGGTAGTCTATCCGGGAGTCATCATCAACATGATAATCGTCATATGATATTAACACATTATGAGATGTAAGCAAAGTGATAAAGTTTGGATGAATTTGGAAAACTCATTATTTTATTGGTTGTATAGTAAAAACGAGCAACTTGAAGGTCTTGTCCTTACTCAATTGCCCGAAGACGACATATTTAATCAGGAGACAGATGTGCAGAGTTAGGAAGAGAATAGTGATTATGACAAAAATGCTGATGAGTCTCGAATGAAACACCCTTCTCTGATGAGGGTGATGATGATGAGGACGAGAATGCTGAACTTGATTTGATGAGGGAACAAGCTCCACCTCCCGTTAGACGAAGAGTGTACGGATCACATATGCCGTTTCATCAAGAGAGATTCCCTACCTTGATCAGTTGCCAAGTATGCCGGATGTCGATGCCCTCACAAAGGATCTTGATGAAATTCGGACAACAATGTGGGATGAATCCAGAGCAATGATGCTGTCAAAGGGAATGTTTTTTGCTGATAAAGCGCGCCTAAGCAGGGTGGTGCAAATGTACAACATAAAAGAGTATCATGAGATCGTGGTTCATGAGTCATCTCCGGAAGTATACAAGGTTCTTTATCATATATGGTTTCAAGGTTGTAACTAGATGCTGCGTACGAGAAAGCTTAAAACAAATACGTGGGTTATGGGTAAATACATTGGCACCCACAATTATGAAATGGACACATTCAGTAGGAATCAAATCAACTTGAATGTTGACATGATTTCTCTTGTGTTGATTCCACATATTGAAGCGTCCATAAGATACAAGATCAAAGAGTGTATAACATCTATCCACCAGGTATATGGGTGTACCATTACCAAAAGAGAGGCATTTCTCGAGCGCAAACGTGAATTTGAAATTGTTTATGGTAACTGGGATAAGTCTTTTGCATCTCTACCCAGGTACATGGCTGCATTATAACACTTTAACCCCGGGACTATTGTTGAATGAAACCTTGAGCGGAGTCTGGAAATAGCAAAACACATATTCAAATGTGTTTTAGGTATTTAAACCAGCCATTGATGGTTTTGTGCATCTTCGGCTGGTAATATCCATAGACTATACTCATGTCTATGGAAAGTATGATATTAAGTTGTTGGTCGCCGTTGCAGTAGATTCTAATAGAAGTATATTTCCTCTAACATTTTCTATTTCTGCCAATAAAATCCAAGAGACATGGACATTGTTTTTGAACCACTTGAAGGAGCACATTGTCAGACATCGTTTAGGTATTTGTCTAATATCTAATCGTCATGGTGGTATTTTAAGTTCTATATAGAATTTGCGTACATGGCATGAACCGTATGCCTACATCCGTTACTACGTTAGGCACTTGTAGGACAACTTCCAAAAGGCTTATCTGAACAAGGACTTGCATTATTTAATGTAGATGACTGCAACAAATCACCAAGAGTGTAAATTCAAGAGGCGAATGGAATTCATCATGCAGGAAGACCAATGAGCATATAGTTGGTTGATGTTACATGGGCTTAACAAGTGGACTTTGCATGTTGATGGTGGCAGAAGATGGGGAATTCTGACTACAAATGTGTTAGAGTTATTCAACGGGTTATTGAAGTCTTCACGTGGATTGCCTGTTACTGCCATAGTGTAGATGTCATTCAAGCAGATGATAGAGAGGTTTGTTGAAAGATCTAGAGATGCAATGTCATTGATGGAAAGGCGTGTTGAATTTATGCCAATACCATTGAAACTTTCATGACGTGGAATTCACACATTCGGAACCGTGATGGCGCTAACATTTTACTTCCTAGGCAAGCCAACATTAGAGAACCGTTAAGTCAATTTTGTTCAATTTCAATAGATAAAGACAATTAAGCCAAAATGAATTAAATGTGAGTGAGTAATAACAAAAATGCCCAATATCTACTACAATCCGGATCTGGAGTCACAACTCATAAGCTTCTAGAATTTTCTACAAATAGAGTTGAAAGACATACAACTGTTTTGAACGAAAAGAAACAGTAAAATAGGAAAAATAAAAGGGGACTTCAAGGTCTGCGGACACCAGCAAATCTACCTCGAGTCTCCAAATGATCAAATCCAAGCTGCAACAACTCACGAATAACTAGGGCTAGTACCAAAATCTGCACTAGAAGTGCGAAGCATAGTATGAGTACAATTGACCCCTTGTGATCGTAAGTGTCGATCCTAATCCCGACAAAGTAGTGACGAGGCTATGACAAAATACCTGCATAATAAACCTGTGCAGATAATAATATACGTACAAGATAATAATACATAAAAGCTAAACATGTACTATTGCGATGTGGACATGCTAAAGGTGATACAAGATACGAGAAATACATAGGAAATGATAACCAGAACAGTCAATTTGCCTTTAACAAGTACAAATATTAAGCATAATGAAGAAAATTGTACGGCATCACTCTTTGTGCTTTTACTCTCAACCTCACCATGAAACAATAATACTATACGGTTTCACCCTTCGTGCTTTTACTCTCACTCTCGATATAAATCAATAGATGTGGCACGATATCACCCTTCGTGCATTAAAAGTTATAACATGATACGACATTACCCTTCGTGCATTAACACTCATAATATTGAATGGCATCATCCTTCGTGCATTACACTCACATACGACACGACATAACCCTTTGTACATTAACACTCTCCCTTACCACATAACAATGAACAATCAATAACAGGGAGATAGGATCAACAAGTACAAGCTTTACTTCAACAACAGTTCCACAATACCAGTCTCAACTTTGGAATCAAGTCTTAATTTTCACAAAAGCTCATAAACTAAATAACTAGCCTAGGCATGGATAACATATCAAAGTAAGCAATAATTACATGGATCAAGTCCCACCAGCATACTTTAACCCGACAACAACGCATAAGTACTCATCACCTCACATATACGTTGTACCCAACATCTAAAAATGTAGCGAATAGACACACAAGTCCTAATCCATCAAGTCAAGGTTAACCACGATACTTACCTCACTCTGAAGGATCAATTCAAAGCTTAACCATGGATTTGTCTTTCAAACAAGCCTCCGAACCAATAGAATCTAGCAAATTACCAACCAAACAATTCAAATTAAGCCTTAAGAACTACCCACGATTGCAAAGAATTCAATTTAGGTCATTATTAAAAAAGTAAACAAAAGTTAACTCTCACGCCCGCTTGGTCCAAACCTGAAATTCAGACCAAAACCCGATTATCCATTCAACCCCGAGCTGATTCTGTAATTTGCTTCGAAATCCGACCTCAATTTAAGGTCTAATCCCGAATTTTACAAAAATCCCTAATTCTACCCAAACACCCAATTTTTTTCCATGAAAACACTAGATTTTAGGTTGAAATCTTAGAAAATGTAGTGAAAGATTAAAAGAAAATGGATTAGAATCACTTACCAATGATTTGGGGAAAAAGAGTACTTTGAAAAATCGATGAAAATTTGAAGAATTAATAAAAATCCCGTCTAATTCCCATTTTGAACAGGCACAGATGTCACAAATATGACCTAGGGTTCGCAATTGCAAACCCCGCAAATGCGAAGATTCTCCCCTCTCTACTAACATTGCATTTGCGATGGTTTCACAAATGCAAACCTCGACCTTCCGCAACTGCGACCATTTGATTGCAATTGCGATTACTGTACCCCTGACCCACTTCACAAATTCGAAGTTTTGTTAGCAAATGCGAACTTGAGGTGCCTCAGCTACTCTTTACAAATGCGATCAGTTGCTCGCAAATGTGAACCCATCAGAGGTTGCAAATGCAAAACCTGACCTCGCAATTGTGAGGCCTGCACTAGTTCTGGAACAGACCAACACATTTCAAAGTCCAAATTTCACTCTGTAGCCTATCCAAAACTCACCCGAGCCCTTGAGGCTCTAAAGCAAATATGCACACAAATTTAAAAATATCATACTAACTTGCTCGCATGATCAGATTGCCAAAATAATACCTATAACTACGAATTTAGCATCAAATCAAAGGAAATTTTCAAGAAAACTCATGAACTTCTAATTTCACAACCGGACGTCCGAATCACGTCAAACCAACTCCAATCCTCACCAAATTTGACAGACAAGTCATAAATATAGTATTGGACCTATATTGGGTTCTGAAACTAAAATAAGGGCCCGATATCAATAAAGTCAAACATTGGTCAAATATTTCAAAGTCATTAAGCTTTTAAACTTCCAAATTTCAACGAACTCCGATAACTCGAGCTAGGGACTTCCGAATTCGGTTTTGGGCATACGCCTAAGTCCTAAATCATGATACGGACCCATCGAGATCGTCAAAACATGAATCCGGGTTTATTTTCTCAAAATATTGACCGAAGTCAACTCAAATAGATTTTAAGGTAAAACTTTCATCTTTTCCCAATTTTTAACATAAAAGCTTTTCGAAAAAAATGTCCGGACTGCGCATGCAAATCGGGGAGGGTTAATATGATGTATTTAATGCTTCAAAATGCAGAATTGGGTTCTAAAACATAAGATGACCTATCGGGTCATCACACTCTCGACCTTTAAAACAACCGTTCATCCTCGAACAAAAATAAAAAAGTACATGAACTGGTGAAAAGGTGGGATATTTACTCCGCATGTTCGAACTGGACTCCCAAGCAGCTGTCTCTACGGGGTGATCTCTTTATTGCACTCAAACTAAAGGATAACTCTTTGACCTCAATTAACGAACTTGCCAGGCCAGAATAGCCTCCGGCTCCTCTTCGTAAGTCAAATCCTTGTTCAATTGGACAGAGCTGAAATCTAACACGTAGGATGGATCACCATGATACTTCTGGAGCATGGACACATGGAATTTCGGATGAACTATTGATAAGCTGGGTGGAAATGCGAGCTTGTAAGACACCTCACCCATTCACTGAAGAATCTCAAAAGGCCCGACATATCTAGGGCTCAACTTTCCCTTCTTTTCGAACCTCATCACACCCTTTATGGGTGATACCCTGTGCAACACTCTCTCTTCGACCATGAATGAAACATCACAAACTCTACGGTCGGCATAACTCTTCTGCCTAGACTGAGCTATGCAAATTCGATTCTAAATAATCTTGACCTTTCCAAGGCATCCTGTACCAAATCTGTACCCAACAAATGAGCCTCCCCTGGCTCGAACCATCCAACTGGCAAACGACACCGCCTACCGTATGATGCCTTATAGAGAGCCATCTGAATGCTCGAGTGGTAGCTGTTGTTGTAGGCAAACTCCACAAGCAGCAAGAACTGATCCCAAGACCTTTGAAGTGTATAACACAAGCGCGGAGCATATTCTCCAATATCTGAATAGTAAGCTCAGAGTGTCCGTCCGTCTGAGGATGAAGTGTTGTGAAGACGAATGATTGGCGGATGTAAATCTTTGCCAACCGCTCTAAAAAATAGGTAACTGCCACATGAATGAAACATGATGAATTGCTCAGCCTGTCCATAATGACCCATACTGCATTAAACTTCTTCTGAATCTGTGCGAGTCCAACAACTAAATACATAGTGATAAGCTCCCACTTCCATTTAGGAATCTCTAACTTCTGAAAATAACCACTAGGTCTCTAATGCTCATACTTTACCTGTTGACAATTTAGACACCGAGTTACATATGCAACTATATCCTTCTTCATCCTCATCCACCAATAATGCTGCCGCAAATCTTGATACATCTTGGCGGCATGTGGTTAAATGGAATACATGAACTGTGTTGCACTGTGTCCCCAAGGACAAGCAAATGAGGGTCATCATACTGCCACTCCCTAATGCGCTCAAACAATAAAGATCGAGCGACTTTACAAGCTAGAACACGATTGGGCTAAGAAACATCCAGACTCACAAATTGTTTGGCCAAAGCCTAAACATCTAATGCAAGCCGCCTCTCACCGACTGGAATGTATGCAAGGCTGCCAATACTCATTGACTTCTTACTCAAGGCATCGATCACCACATTAGCCTTCCTAAGATGATACAGGATGGTGATATCATAGTCTTTTAATAGTTCCAACCACCTCCTCTTCCTCAAGTGGAGTTCTTTTTGTTTGAAAAATACTACAGGCTCCGATGATCCGTGAATACCTCACTCAAGACGCCGTAAAGATAGTGCCCCCAAATCTTCAATGCATGAACAATGGCTGACTGCTCTAAGTCATGAACAACGTAATTCTTCTTCTGAACCTTCAACTGTCGTGATGCATATGTAATTACCTTATCGTCCTGCATCAATACCACATCAAGTCTAATATGAGATATATCACCATATACTGTACAAGATCATGAACCTGTGGGCAACACCAACACTAGAGAAGTAGTTAAAGCAGTTTTGAGCTTCTGCAAGCTCGCCTCACACTCATCCAACCATCTAAACATGGCACCCTTCTAGATCCACATGATCAATGAGGCTGCTATAGATGAGAATCCCTCCACAAGCCGACGGTAATAACCCGCCAAACCTAAGAAAATCAGAATCTCTGTAGCTGAAGTGAGTCTAGGCCAGTTTTGAACTATCGCAATCTTCTTAGGGTCTACCTGAATGCCCTTTGCTAATACAACGCGCCCCAAGAAAGCGACTGAATCCAACCAAAACTGGCATTATGAAAACTTAGCATATAACCGGCTGTCTCTTAGAGTTTGAAGTACCATCTAAAGTTGCTACTCATGCTCCTCTCAAGTGTAGGAGTAGATCACAATATCATCAATAAACACAATTACAAAATAAATCCAGACAGGGCTTGAACACTCGGTTAAAATTCACTAATCTAGAAATGCTGCTGGGGCATTTTTGAACCCAAATGACATCACTAAAAATTCATAATGCCCGTACTGAGTTCGAAAAACTGGCTTAGGGACATCGGATGCCCTAATCCTCAACTGATGGTAGCCAGACCTCAAATTAATCTTTGAAAACACCTTATAACCTTGAAGCTGATCAAATAAGTCATCAATAATCGACAATGGCTAGTTGTTCTTAATAGTGACTTTGTCCAATTGTTGGTAATCTATACACATCATCATCGATCCATCTTTCTTCTTCACAAACAACATGGGTGATCCCCAAGGTGAGACACTTGGTCTAATGAAGCCCTTATCAAGTAAATCTTGCAATTGCTCCTTTAATTCTTTCAATTCTAGCGGGGCCATACGGTATGACGCACTAGAAATGGGCTGAGTGCCCAGAGCCAAGTCAATGTAGAAGTCAATATCCCTGTTGGGTGGCATCCCAAACAGGTTTGTAGGAAACACCTCTGGAAACTCACGAACAATTGGTACTAAATCCATGGAAGGAACCTCTATACTAGGATCGCGAACATAATCCAAATAAGCTAGACACCCCTTCTCGACCATATGTCGAGCCTTCATATGAGAGATAACCTTGTTGGTAGAATGGCTAGGAGTTCCACTCCACTCTAATTAAGGCAACCCTAACAAGGTTAAGGTCATTTTCTTGGCGTGACAATCCAATATAGCATGATAAGGTGACAGCCAAAACCGTATTTGGATAACATCAAGTCTACCATATTGATAAATAGAAGATCTACGCTAGTCTTAACGCTCCCAATGGAAACCACACACAAATGATAAACATGATCTACAACAATAGCATCTCCTACAGACGTGGAAACATACATAATAGCACTCAAATAATCACGAGGCACAACCAATTATGAAGTAAAATAACATGACCCGTAGGAATAAGTAGAACCCGAATCAAATAGAACTGAAGCATCTCTACTGTAAACTGAAACTGTACCTGTAATAACATCGTCAGATGACCCAGCCTCAGGCATGGCTAGATAAGCATAGCATCGGGGCTAGGCCCCACCACTCTAAACAACATCTGTAGGACGGCCCCTACATGGGTGGCCTCTACCTCTAGCGGCTTGACTTCTACCTCTTACGGCCTAACCTCCACCTTTGGCTGCCTGACCCCAACCTATAGCTAGCTGAGCGGGTGATGAAGCCCCCAGTGCTAGGACAATGGTACGAGACTGAATGTCGTGAGATGCTCGATGCCTGAGGGGAAAACTTAGCAATATGCCTCAGATCACCACAAGTATAACAAGATCTCAATTGTTGTGACTGCTAACCCTAAAACGGACCCTGTCGGCTTAAGTAACCACCCTGAAGGCTCTAGAGCAGAGGTGCACTAATATGAGCTGGTGGTGCACTGTAGGTTAGCTGGTTAGAATAAGGCATATGCGGGCCACGACCACCAAAAGCACAGTGGGATGATTGCAGTGATGAATGAAATGGCCTAGGAGGATGGCCTCTACCAAAAGTACCACTGCCTCTAGATGAGGAACCACTGAAACCGCTGGAATGGCTGGCCTCCACCTCTAGTGAACTGACCTCCACCTCTAACGACCTGACCTCCACCTCTAATGGCCTGACCTCCACCTGTGGCTGCCTGACCCCTATCTCTAGCTGGCTGAGCGAGTGATGAAGCATTTGATGCTGGGACCATGGCACGAGAACCCTAATGCCGTGAGATGCTCGATGCCCGAGGACAAAACCTAGAAATATGCCTCATATTACCATAAGTATAACAAGATCTCGGTTGCTGTGACTGTTGACCCTGAAACTGACCTTGTCGACCTGAGTAACCAAATAGGAGCTGGTGGTGCACTGTAGGCTAGCTGGTCGAAATAAGGCATATAAGGGCCACGACCACTAAAAGAACTGTGGGATGCTTGGAGTGATAAATGAAATGGCTAGGAGGATGGCCTCTACCAAAAGTACCCCTGCCTCTAAATGCGGAACCACTGAACCCGCTAGAATGACGAGGCATCTCGACTAGAACCCCTGACCTCCCCCTGTACTAGAACTATCTCGACTCGCCTGGCGACATTAGCAGCAGTTTGAAAAGAAATCTCACTCCCGATCTCCTTGGCCATCTGCAACTTGATAAGCTGAGCAAGTACCTCAATAAATCTACTCACCCTATCTCTCTCGGTAGGAAGAAGAAGAATAGCATGATGGTCTAGATCCATAAAATGCGTCTCATATTGGGTGACTGACATACTAACCTACTGGAGACGCTTGAACTTCTTGTGATAATCCTCTCTTAGTGTGACAGGAAGGAACTTATCAAAAATATTTGAAAGAACTGGTCCCAAGTAATAGCAGGCGACCCAGGTGGTCTGGTCAATACAAAATCGTTCTACCATCTCTTGGCAGAACCCATCATCTGGAACACAGTAAAATCGACCTCATTGGCTCAACCATCCCTATGTTCTCCAGCACCTCATGGTAGCGGTGAAGATAATCCTTTGGGTCCTCAGAAGGTGTACCACTGAAGTGAACTAAAAAGACCTTAATAAACATGTCCGATCTCAATAAGCTCTCAGAAGACATGGCTGGTCCATCAACGGCCTATGCTGCAACAACCGACTGAACTACCCCAACTGGCAAGGCTATTGGAGTCTGATATTGGGGATCCATCTACTCTGGGGTGTGACTTGTGGGAGTCTGTGCTCCTCCCCCTGCTGGTGCCATAGGAAATGTATCTTCCTGGGCACACTCTCCATAATTCCCATCAAACGGATCAAAACGCATTGAAGCACTAGGGTGGCGATGAACCCTTCCAGGACCTGAGCTGGTCCAACAAGCATAGTCTGGGCTGGAACCTCCTCATCAAACTCCACCTAAGACTCCACTACTGGTACTGCTGCTCAAGCTCTGGGGTGAGATCTTCCCCTACCTCGGCCTCTTGCACGACCTCGGCCTCGACCCTTGCCCTTCGTAGGAGCTGCCACTAGGGTCTCTAGCTGCTGCTTAGCTGAAGATGCAATACGTGTTCTCACCATCTGTGAGAGAATAAGAGTAGAAGAGTTCAATTAGCAATGAGATAACAAAATCACATGACAGATAAAAATAAAAGTCAAATTTGTTTCTAAACTTCATAGCCTCTTAAAGATAAGTACATATGTCTCTGTACTGATCCTTCAGACTCTGCTAAGCCTGCTTGTGAATTTTAATACCTGGGCAACCTAGTGCTATGATATCAACTTGTCACGACACGAAATTCCCACCTTTGGGACCGTGATGGCGCCTAACATTTTACTTGCTAGGCAAGCCAAAGTTAGAGAATCGTTAAGTCAATTTTGTTCAATTTCAATAGATAAAGACAATTAAGACAAAATGAATTAAAGGTGAGTGTGTCACGCCCCAACCTCGGGAGGCACGACCGGTGCTCAATCAAGTGAACCCGACTGAGCAAGCCTTACCGAACACTTTCTACCCCAACTCAATATGAATGCGGAACTCATGCCTTTGGTTAATTTGAACGATAATACACGGTGTATACCACATTACTGGTTCATTTCATATTATGAAAATTTACCGTTCATAAGCTAGCTTCATGGATTCTATTAGAGTTACGGCTTAAGGAGATCACAAGTTTAGGATTACAACATATACATATAGGGGAATCCACAAAATCCGTACATAACCCACACTAGTGTCTTTGGAGCCCTAAGGGTACAACAGATAAGCATGACTATGCCGACAACAAGGCCCCGGCTATATCTCAAAAGTAAAAAGCTGTAACAACAAAAGATACACCATGCAGCCCCATAGAGGAATAAGGGGCTCACCGAGACTTCGAGTAGATGAACGCTCCGCTACACACGGTCGGCACTGTCCGCTATGGAGCCACCTACAATCATAACACGAATGTAGCGCCCCCGGCAAAAGGGACATCAGTATATTTGAATTGTACTGGTATGTATAACTAAACACCATTTTACTAGAAAGAACTATCAAATAAATACAAGCAATTAATACGGGCAAATCAAGAAACAATTCATATAATCTTTCATACCATTTTCCACAACATAGATTTGGGCATCTTTATCACATGTTCACCACAATTCTCATTAACACCGCCATCTCGAGCGGAGTCCGACCACGACCCGACTGGCTAGGTCACCTCATTGGAGGCATTACTCTCAATCAATAATTCATTTCCCTTATCCGGAATTCAATATCAGCACATTACCACCATGTGTGCATCATGGTGTTCGATCACGACCCAATCGGCTAGGTCGCCTCATTGGGGGTATTACTCCATTCTCATTAGTCAACACTTCAAGTCTTTATCTCACACATATCATAACTATTCCTGGGGCACTCATGGACACCATCACCACATTGTTTCCCCTTTTTAATGTTCATCTTACAAGTTGTGGTCATAGACACATATACCAAAGATAATTCAAGTTGCAATTCACAGATAAATGAGCACATAGCTAGCAAGAATAGTTCTTTGTTTCAATGTCGGCTTATAGCCCAAGTAATTCAAAACATAATTATACTTTTCATCATTCTCTAATTATCAAGATTTGTGCATTATTCACATTGAGTCACATCCTTCACGAATATGTATAGTTATATGCAATTCAATTAATGCGTAATGACCATCAATACTCTAGCCAATTTAACCCTTACCATACTTTCGCAATGACAACGGAGCTCAATTTCTAATAAAAGAGGTTTTAGCCATACATACATCAATAAAGCATTTCCTTACTCTTTTACAAATTTCTGGAACTCTTAGCGCTTCGATCTGTTGAGTAAGAATTTCAAATTAAATTGAGAATTAGAGACGAAATTGAAGTTCTAGCTTGGTTCGAGCATATCGTCAAACACTAAAGGTGAATTTTGATCTTAGCCCCTTTTTATGAGGAATTTCTATCATTTTATACCCCCAATTGCCTCTTTTTTTTTTAATTTTTTTTTTACTATTTTCCAATACTCTATGGTGGTATGCATGCAAGAGATTCATTCTCATACCCATGAATTAGTTCCCTAATGACCCCATATGGCTAAGTATACAAATATGAGCTGAGGTGATGGAGCCTTAGCTCTTGGGATGAAGATTCAGGAGCCTTCACTTGATTAGCTTCAAGGATATAGCAAGATTCTAAGGAGAATTTGATGGGGGACACTTTCCACCTCTAAGACCCTCTTTCTCCCTCTAACAATCTCAGAAAATAGGCTTAGAATGAGCCAAAATGTCGAATATATCGATAGGGAGGTCGGGTTAAAAATTAAAAAATTGGAGCCCCGAGTCAACTATGCGGTCGCATTTGCGATCGCAGAATGAACATGCGGTCCGCATAATGGACCGCAGAATGCCTCCCAAAAACCATACGTTCTGACTCAATCTGCGGTAAAAATGCGGTCCACATTCATCTTCTGCGGTCGCAAAGTGCACCGCAAAACTGACCTTCGCAGATTCAAAAGAAAATATGCGACGACTATGCGGTCCGCATTTTGATTTTGCGATCGCATTTCGGCCGCATAATTGACTTTAATTTTAACCAACATTCTGCCTCACTCTGCGGCATATATGCGGTCCGCATTTCAATTATGCGACCGCATTTTGAACCGCATTTCTTGCATTTTTGCTGGAAACTTATTCTTGACTTTTTAATGCATTATTCAATCCAAAAAAGTCCATACCGCGGCGAGCTTCATATTTACTAATTTCTAACACATGATCCTAACTTGGCACCATGGGATCCGAGTTTTTGAGTAGGGATTTCACGGGGCCTTACAGAGTGTGGAATAATGTAAATGCCCAATATCTACTACAATACAGATCTGGAGTCACAACTCACGAGCTTCTAGAATTTTCTACAAACATAGTATGTAAGAAATACAATTATTTTGAACGAAAAAGAAACAGTAAAATAGGAAAAATAGAAGGGGACTTCAAGGTTTGCAGACACCAGTAGATCTACCTCGAGTCTTCGAATGAGCCAATCCAAGTTGCTAAAACTTACGAACAGCTAGGCCCGATACCAAAATCTGCACAATAAGTGCAGAGCATAGTATGAGTACAACCGACCCCATGTACTCTTAAGAGTCGAGCCTAACCTTGATGAAATAGTGACGAGGCTATAACAAGATACCTATATAATAAACGTGTGCAGATAACAATTTATGTACAAGATAACAATAGATAAAAGCTAAACATGTACTATTGGAAGGGGGAAAAGGCTAAAGGTGATACAAGACACGAGAAATACAGTGGAAATGACAACAAAAATAATGCATATGCCTTTAACTAGTACGAACAATTAAGCATAATGAAGAAAATTACATGGCATTACCCTTCGTGCTTTTACTCTCAACCTTACCATGAAACAATGATTCTGCACGGCTTCGCCCTTCGTTCTTTTACTCTCACTCTAGGTATAAATCAATAGATACAGCACGACATCACCCTTCCTGCATTAACTCTCATAACATAGCACGACATTACCATTTGTGCATTAACACTCGCAATATGGCACAGAATCACCCTTCATGCATTACACTTATACATGACACGTAATCACCCTTCATGCACTAACACTCTCCCTTACCACCTAACAATGAACAAGCAATAATAGGGAGATAGGATGAACAAGCAGAAGATTTACTTCAGCAACGGTTCCACAATACCGGTCTCAACTTTGGAATAAAGTCTAAATTTTCACAAAACTCAAGTCCTACCTACATGCTTTAACTCGACAACAATGTAAAGTACTTGTGACCTCCCATATATGTTGTACCCAACATCTAAACAAGTAGCACATAGACACATAATTCCTAATACTTCAAATCAACGTTAACCACGACACTTACCTCGAACCAAAGGATCAATTCAAAGCTCAACCTCGGCTTTTCCTTTCAAACGAGCCTCTAAACCAATAGAATCTAGAAAATTACCAAATAAATGATTCAAATTAAGCCTTAGGAATGTCACGCCCCGATCTTGGGCCTAGACGTAACGCGACACTCGGTGCCTGACTACATGTGACCAAGCAAATGAACTGGCTGGCTGAATCAACATGTGGTATGATAACATACAGAATGCGGAAGATAAACTAACACATGCTGATATATTGGAAGTCTAGATGATATAAATCAAAGTGCGGAAATACTAATACAATTCTGAAACATATTTGCAGCCAATATAGCTTAGCATGGGAAGCCTGAGACTCTATCTAACTGTTACTCTAGTCTATGAAGCCTCTAATAAAGTACTGAAAACACTGACCATCAGAAAATACTGAAGATTATAAAGTAATGATAATGCCCCGAAAGAACTGGGGATCACCAAATAGCTGGTACAAGAATCCTAGCGCTCTGAATCATCAACTTGTAAATCATTACATGTATCGTGAGATGCAGGCCTCGGGCAAAAGGGACGTCAGTACATTTCAATTGCACTGGTATGTAAAGAAACTGAGAGAAAGAATTATAAATGCTGAAACTGAAACTAAGCTGATAACTGAGAATTGAAAATTGGTAACTGAAATTATAACTATCATAACTGAATTGAAATAATAACTGATAACTGAAATGATATCGATAACTAATAACTGAAGTGATAACTGATAACTGAACTGAACAAAGGAAGTAAGTATATGAATACTCCCTCTTCTGAATGATGAACAACCTGTTTATCTGAATAAGCTATGGCCTCGAGCCTAATATATATGTGCACAAGATACGACCTCAGGCCCAAACATGCATAAAGCATAAACTACAGTCTCAAGCCCAAGTATGCATAAATCATATAAACTTCGGCCTTAAGCCCAAATACAGGTGTTCAACATTCAGGGATTTAAAATCAGGAACTGAGAATCATATTGCAATACATGATAGTGAAATACTGAATCACACTAAGTTACATAACACTGGAATACCGGGTCACACCGAGTTACATAATACTGGAATACTAGATTACACTGAGTTACATAATACTGGAATACTGAAAAGGACTAGATTGAGACATATATTCTTGAACTGATTATGAACATTGAAACATATATTTAGGGCATACTGAGTAATCTATATTTAGGGCATACTGAGTAATCTATACTAAGACTCGGGGGCATCAAAGCCAAGTCTATATTGAATACGCATTGAGCTCACAACATTCAGAATGAAAGTGGTGAATGAGTTATGAAGTTATAGAATAGAGGTTCTACAACTAATCAAGGAACTAGGCTTAACTATATTTCTGAGGCAATTGGTAACGTCGTAAAAGAAACATAGTATTGGGAGAATCACTAAAATTTCCAAACATGGAGAGTTAGCCTCACATACCTTAACTTCCTGCTCTTGAGCATAATACAATGTTTATTAATCCTTTCAACTTTAATCTATATTAATACAAGTCAAAAGGATTCCATATTAGAAATAATTCTCATGCTTTGTTCACTTAAGCATATTATAAAACACTTGGTGAAAATAAAGCTTCATAGTCCTTATTAATGGTGTCTCTACACCCAATAACCCATTCTCTTGTTCCTTGATAAATTCTAAAGTCTCAAATGGCAATAATCAACACTATTCTTTATCACCCATAAGGTAAACAACACCCTTAACTAATAATCAACAATCAACACCCCAAACCTATAATCGTTCATGCTTTTCTATCAAACCCATCAACCCATATCTCATGCAATAGGGTTTATAATCATTAATCCAATGGTATAATCAATTAGAGGGTGAAGACATTACCTTTTTGAAGTTCAATCCCTTAAGTTCGAGTTCTAGGCTTCCTTCTCTCAATAATGATGTCCCAATCGAATATCTAATAATATGGAGGGTTCACCCATGTTAATAAGATGTTGGAAAATTGAAATTAACTTAGAATCACCATTAAAACTTACCATGGATGGTGGAGGGACTTTAAGGAGTTAGGTTTTTGAGAGTTCCCCTTTCTAGAGCAATTCTTTTTGGGGCTGTGGGGGATGAAGTAGGGCTTTAAAATTACCCCCATGAGCTCCCCCATGCACCTGAAGGCCTGACTATGCTCCTGACCACGCAAAATGGTGGTAACACTGCCTCAGAAGGAGCACGGTCGCGCTCGGGGCATGCTAAGGGTGCGCATATTGCATACTATTCTGTAAATGAATATAATGTTTTGCACAAAGATCTGTTCGGGCTCTATAATATACCATTGGAAAGATATTTCATAGACCTACAAGTTCCATGCTTTGAATTTTCCCAAATTCCTTATACATTGTCACTAAACCCTACTGGAAGACAATCCTTTTGTAATCTTAGTCGATTTTGTTACATATTATGCACCTCACCTTCCATCTTGATTTTGAAACAACTATTTTCTCCCATAATCATCCCGATGGGACTTCACATATCCAAACTGTAACCCTACTACTCCTTTAGCTCATTCATACCTAAACCAAATTTACGGGTTGTTACATTATCTCCCCCTTGGAATCATTCGTCCTCGAATGATGGTCCTGGTTGTAACTTCTGCTAGCTCTTGACCTTAAATGGGTCTGGTGGAAACATAAAATTTCATTATGACTTGCATACTAACCAAATGAATACATGATTACTAAGTTGTTAAGATACTAAACTGAATGAATACTGTGTTGACTGAATATTGGTCTGCCATAGATACGTGAACACTGAACTAACACAGGTATATGAATATTGAACTTGCACGAATATTTGAGTAATCTGAGTACTAAGCTGGAATGAATGTCTAAGTATTGGACTAACATGAGTAGCTGAGTATTGAATTGACATGGGTATCTGCGTATTGAACTAACATGAGTATCTGAGTACTAAACTGATATGAGTATCTAAGTACTAGAAACTTGAATGTTATAACATGATACATGAAATACTGGCTATACCACCGCTAATTCTGGTAACACCTCCGACCCATAAGCTATTTGAATGATCTTTTGTAGGATTCTATATGGCCCAATATAGTAGGGACTATGCTTGCCCTTCTTCCCAAATCTCATAATGCATTTCATAGGTGAAACTTTTAGAAACACCTAATCATCAACTTGGAAACTCGAGGTCTCAATGCCGCACGCTCAAATAGGACTTTTGGCGGCTCTGAGCCGTCTTCAAATGCTCTTGAATCAACTCAACTTTCTCTATATTCTGATAGTCCAAATTTTGGTCCCAACAAGTCCTCTTCACCATCTTTAACCAACTAATTGGCGATCTATACCTTTGCCGATATAGAGTCTCGTACGTGCCATCTTGATACTAGAATGGTAGGTTATTACTAGCAAGGTCAATGAGAGGTATGTGACCATCCCAATTAAATTTAACATCAAGGATATATCCTCAACTGTTTGAGTAATAAGCTCTGCTTGGCCATCTTTCCGAGGATGAAAAACTTGTTTCTACTGCTTTCTGAAAGGACTTCTAAACGCTTATTTTAAACTTAGCACCACAGTCCCAAATGACGAATCACGGAGTCCCATTCAATTAGATGATTTCCTAAATGTATAACTTGGTATATTTTTCTGTTGAATCTGTAGTCTTTACTGGCAGGAAATGTGCTGACTTGCTAAGACGATTTACAATCATCCAATCAAATCATGCTTTTAAAATGAGAAAGATAAGTTATAAGTTTCATATTTACCATATCCACTCAAAATATGTGTAATATGTGATAAAACACTAGGCTTTCTGCTACTCCAGTTTTACCTGCTGACAATTCGGACAATTGGCCATAAAGTCTGCGACATTCTTTTTCATGTTGTTCAACAAATAAATCTCCTTGGTCATGATGTATATTTGGGGAACCTGGTTGGAAAGAATACCTGGAATCATGGGCTTCTAACATGATCTTTCTCTTTAAGTCCATCTATGTGTAGAACACACAATCTGTCTTGGTAGCTCAGAGTACCATCATCTCCCCCTTGTTTAAAAGCCATCATCTTATGGCTGTGAATTCCCTCTTTCAGCTACAACAAGTAGGAATCATCAAACTATTTCTCCTTCACTTTGGCTACTAAGGAGGAACAAGACATATTCTTGACAACAACTCTACTATCTTTGGAGTATGCAAATTGAACTGCTAGCTAGGCAAAGAGGTGAACTTCTTTCACTAGAGTTCTCTTATCCACCTCAATCATGAGTTATAATTTCCACACTTTATTATATTCTTAAGTACTTCCTGAAAATACTTATACAATTATTGTCAGCTAAGTCTTTGATCAACACTCTGAAGCCTAGAGTCTCGTGCAATGGCACTACCCTCGTGACACATAAATAGGCATGATTTTATAGATTTTCTATGATCACTTTATCATCAATAACTAAGATCGGTGATCATTCTACTCATTTTGTGTTTCCTCCACATGCTAGACATAATCCCAATAGTAATTATACAATTTTCCCTCATTAGCGAACTAATGTTATTTTTCATATCCCATGCTAACTATTCGGGTTTCAAATCTCTAACTGTACTTACTGAAAATTTTCACATTACCTCTTAGACCAAAGGTCTTATACTTGTGGATCCTTTTGTTTTTGTTGGGATCCAAATAACTCTCTTTGTTTTCTACAATTCTTTGCACTCTACATCAATGATGACTCATCTTCCAACTTACTTCTGAGAAATATTTCTTACTAGGAAAAACTCAATTATTCACTTAATGGAAATCTAATGTATTCACAACTATTATACACAATCTTAATAGTTTAAATCTGTTCACACTGTCAATCCTGGAGAAACCATATTACGATAATTCCTAAAGGCTATTCTTCTATAGTTTGTGCTCTCACTGCTAGCTGAATTTTTTCCCACTGCCCCTATAATTCGGGTTTAACTTAAACTTTTCGGGTTCTGACATATGTTCGGTGTTTCAAACTGTTACCCACTCACGATTATTAACTTTACTAAGTAGATCAAATTGTACATCTACTAGCTCTGCTGAAAGTGCTGATTCACTGTATCTACTCAAGCATACTAACTATTCTTTTACTAACTACCTACTAGAATCATGTGGTTATGTTCTGCTTTGGATAACTAAAGTGAAGCATAAGGATATTTCTAACTTCCCTCATCATCTGACCCTATTCTATGGTCGCATACATTTTTTTTCCTAAAATATGTGCATAGATCACACTTAGGGAATTCACTGTCTTAAACAAAATAAGAATATCTAACTCCAAACTTTCTACACAATACAAAAATCATATCATACTATAAACATTCAGGGTAATCATTTTGTCACATAACCTAAGGGGTAACTGCCATATCTTTTATCTTGTATCAGTAACTGATTCTTATAGTAACTTACTAATGTGGTACTTGTATTTCTGATTTGAATAAACCTAAACAACTTAAAATCATTCCGTGTAATTAACTATTTGCTGCTCGTGGTTCTTATTTTGTACATCATGTCTTCTTAGTCATATACATGAGTTGTATGAGATCACATCTTTGGTAATAACAAAAATTTCTAACTCCTAGGTATTTTTCCCTTAGGCTTTTTTTTTCTCCAAAACTATAGTGACCAATGTTAGGGTCTGACATCTGAACTATCATCATCCAACTTATGGCTCCATTTCCAAGAATTAAATAAAGTTGTTCTATGAGGTAAAACACATACAAATACACTACAATGCACAAACTTATCCTTCAAAGTATACCATCATCTGATAATTCACTTCATGAGCCATCTAGTGAGTCTTGGTCTTAATCCAGACCTAAAATATGCTAAGGTTTCGCTATAATCACTGTTACTTACAAGTCATCAGAAGTTTTGATACACTAAAAATTGGATATTTGGTAAATATATAACTGAATACTGGCATACTGAATAACCATAAAATTGCTAGTGAAAGACTGTATAATTGGTAACTGACGTAAACTGATAACCATAAGACATGATAACTGCTTTTGTACTTTTTGATAATGTTATGCTCGAATCTGTACTACTATCCATTGCATCCCACTTTAACATCCTCTTAAGTCTCATATTTACCTACCCGTACTCCGTAATTATACCCCATTGTACAATTAAACTCTCTAGGACCTTAGGTTTCTCCTGCACGTCGCTTGGGCATCCAATATGTTTGGAATTCCATAGGAAGAGAAGGTTTATTGCTCTAAGCTTCATGGCACATTCTAGAGTACAAAGAAATGAGACAATCCTGGATGTCTTGGTAGTTAACCATTTATATGAGTGGCCGGAACACACATATAAAGGAAACTCCACTAGACACGACTTCATAGATTCCCTAGGACTCTTGAACCTAGGGTCTGATACCAAGTTTTGTCACGCCCCGACCCTGGGCCTGGAAGTAACACGGCACTCGGTGCCTGACTACATGTATCTGAGCGAACCAACTGGCTAGCTGAATTAACATGTGGTATCATAACAAACTGAATGCAGAAGATAAACTAACACATGCTGATATACTAAAAGTGTGGATGATATAAATAAAAGTGCAGAAACACCAATGCAATTTTGAAACATATTTGCAGCCAACGTAGCTTAACATGAGAAGCCTGAGACTCTATCTAACTGCTACTCTAGTCTATGAAGCTTCTAAAGAAGTACTGAAAACACTGACTGTCAGAAAATACTGAAGATTGTAAGGTAATGATAATGCCCTGAAAGAACTGGGGATCACCAAATAGCTGGTACAAGAATCCTAGCGCTCTGAATTATCAACTTCTAAATCATTACCTGCATCATGAGATGCAGGCCCTGGGCAAAAGGGACATCAGTACATTTGAATTGCACTGGTATGCAAAGCAACTGAAAGAAAGAATTATAAATGCTGAAACTGAAACTGAAATGATAACTATTGAAACTGAATTGAAATAATAACTAACAACTGAAATGATAACTGATAACTGATATCTGAACTGAACAAAGGAAGTAAAGATATGAATACTTTGTAAGGTCCCGTGAAAAGAAAAATTGTCCTCAAAACCCAGTACCCTTTGTTACACCTCCTTTTTACCGCTACTACACCCCGAGAAGGGATATAATAATAAAGGAGTTTTTCCATTTTAAGGACAAT
>MU771062.1:18627-30156 GCA_026770625.1 Nicotiana glauca | reverse complement strand
ATGTTTGTGAGATAATTTGGAACTCTCCTAAGCTAAATTATAATTTGCTACGAATGTGAAGAGTTTGAGGATGATTATGAAATATTAATACTTTGGAGCGTTGGCTCGAATGATAAATACTATTGAGTAAGAGATGAAAGTATTGAAAAGAGCTGTGAATGATCCCTTGCCGGGATAGTTGAATATATTAAATATTTCCCTTGTCGGGATGTGAAAGTTATTGATATTGTTCCCTTGTCGGGACTCAATTGTTAATTGTGTTATTCCCTTGCCGGGACTCAGTTGCTAATTGTGTTATTCCCTTGCCGGGACATTTCTTATTATTGTTCATTTCTCTTACCCGTTTCGTTGTGATTGCTGTTTGGGTGAGGAAGAGTGATAATGCACGAAGGGTCATTTCGTGCCATTTTTAATTATATTTGCACGAAGGGTCATTCCGCGCCATTTTTAATCGTATTTGCACGAAGGGTCATTCCGTGCCATTTTTAATTATATTTGCACGAAGGGTCATTCTGTGCCATGTTTTAACTATTTATGCACGAAGGAACATTCCGTGCCATTGTTGATTATATTTGCACGAAGGATCATTCCGTGCCATGATATGAGAGTTATGTGAGGGAAATCACGAAGGGTGATGCTGTGCATTCTGTTGATTTCTTTGGGTGAGGATGAGAGTAAAAGCACGAAGGTTGATGCCGTACAACTGTTGAATTTCTTATTCTTTGATAGTTATTGTTGTGCCTTGTTTCTTAATTACACTAATAGCTTTTATATTCGGCTTGTGCTCCCCATAGTATGTTTCCCTCCCTTCTTACTGTTTAGTTCGGTACTTCGTTTCCTTTTGTTGTACATATATATATTTTGAACTGCACAGGTTTATGTGAGTGTCTGGTCCTAGCCTTGTCACTACTTCGCCGGGATAGGCCAGGCACTTACCAGCATATGGGGTCGGTTGTGCTGATACTACACTCTGTGCATTTTTTTGTGCACAGATCCAAGAGCAGATTTTGGACAGCGGCAGTAGGATATTTATTCCAGGAGTTATCATCAGCCCGGGGACTCTTCGAGGTAGCCTAGCTGGTGTTCGCAGGCCAAAGTCCCTTTCCTTTATTTCAGTTTGTTTTCATTGTTCCGAAACAGACTTATGTATTTTTATTCATTCATATTGGTTGTGGTATTCCATAGTAGTCTGTGAGCTAGTGACACCAGGTTTTGGGGTAGTGATGTATTTTTTTTTGAAATTCTGCATTGTTATTTTATTTGGTTAAACTTAAAAGTCTTCCGCATTTATTTAATTGTTGATAATATTTTATTGGTGATGTTGATAGAGGATGTGTAATGTTTGGCTGGCCTAGCTCCGTTAGTAGGTGCCATCACGACGCCCGATGGTGGGATTAATCCGGGTCGTGACAAGTTGGTATCAGAGCTCTAGGTTACATAGGTCTCGCTGCTCACGGACAAGCCTGGTAGAGTCTGAGGGATCGGTACAGAGACGTCTCTATTTATCCCTCAGAGGCTACGGAGTTAGGAAAAGTTTCATATTTGTTCTTTCTTGCCGTGCGGTTCTGTTTCTCAAAGCTAATTGAATTCCTACTCTTGTCTTCCCAAGAGTGGCGAAGTCACGTGCCTCTTCTTCAGCCGAACAACGACATAGGCCGGTGTTAGATCAACTACGCCTTCAGAAGTTTTGCGGAGGTCGGATAGATTTCACCAAACTTTTCGCTACCACCTTCAGCGGTGCATCCTTTTGAGAACCCACAAGATTTTTCTTGACCGCTGCTACGAGGTATAGTTGATAGCGAGAGGGTTGATTTTACTGTACTTCGGATGGCAAATAGAAGTAGTGGAATGATAATGCAATTACCAAACCAGTTGTGGTTACAACAAAAGATATAGACGTATCCAGAGATCATCTAATGAATCATGCAAGGGTTCAACGGACCTTGACGTCTGGTTGATTTATTTGAGTTGTGAAGGATTAATATTGTGGATTATCGGATGTTGTGACTTTGACTTAGCGCCAAATGGAGAATTCCACTATTAGTGAATGGACTGTATGACCATGTTGTTGTACTCAAATCTTTCACAAAACTTCAAAAATAACCTAAAATCATATTCATATCCAACACAACTCTAAATTTCAAATACCATTTTCACTGGAAATTTTTTTTCACCCTTTTTGAAATTTTACAATTTTTATGTCCAAATGCCCACTAAGTTAAACCTTTTGTTAATCATCAGAACAACCTTTCTACTTGTACAATGTCACGATCCAAAATCCAATAAAGGGCGTGATGGCGCCGGACATAGCTGTTAGTCAAACCAACCATAAATACTTATTTTAGTTCTCCTGTTAGTATTTTCAAAATTACGATTTTTCTTCAATTCAATAGTGAAAAGATGAAGTTTCCGGTTGAATAGTATTATTTTCAAACATGTCAATAATGAATACTCCATAATCATCCCAGATCCCGGTGTCACAAGTACATGAGCAATTTTTAGGAATTTAAAATGTAATACCATAACTTTTCGGAATACAAATTGGACAGAAAAGAAAATACAATACTCTGAAGGAGACTCTGTTGGTTGCGGGTCGTCTCGAGAGATGAAGCTCACTTAAGTCTCTGTATCAACCATGTCGATGCGCCCAATGAGGCCACTAGACATACATGTGCATGTGCAGTAAAAATGCATAGAAAGTGTAGTATGAGTATGAAAACAACGCGTATCTGGTAAATATCCAGTCTAACCTCGAAGAAGTAGTGGCGAGAGGTCGACTTAAGCACTTACTAGTGGTCCAATAATATAATATCAATAATGTAAAAAATCATGGATTTTATAAGGCGAGTGCAAACTCAATAATCGTGAAGCAGGTAAATAATTCTTTTGTTGATAGAAATCTTCGAAGTTATTTTCATCTTTTAACAATTTACACCCCCCGGCCAATGAGGACACATCAATTATTAATAATTCCAAAAACAATCAAGCAAGTCATACGCAAATCATGTCGATGCCGTACTGCTCGATCCAACATAATATTTAAATTGTGCACTGCCAGAGGGTTGAATGGCGCGAACCATAAATGCATCTATTACCCTGCTCGCGAATCATACATGTGACGCGGTCACACATAGATACACACATTTACACAATCAATATAGACTTCATCAGGAAAATAATTATCCAAGAAAATGATAACTTCGCTTTTAACAGTCATGAAAGTGATGTTTAGTCCTTTAAAAATTTATTTACCAAGTTCGATATGATTTAAGCCTTTTAAGCTAGCGTTTGGCCATAGATCCCAAATTTATTTTGAAAAGTCTGATTTGGATGAAGTAGGTTTAAAGATGAAAATGTGTTTGGACATTCGTTTTCAAAACATATTTTCCAACTTTATTTTGGAGAAATATGTATATAATTCCCAAGTTTTGGAATTTTGGCCCAAAACTAGCTCAATAGCTGATTTTGGGATTTGGCCAAAATATGGGCAAAATTTATGACCAAACATGAATTTTGAAAATAAAGCATATTTTTGGGTCCTAGACTACCCAGACTTAAGCATCATAATAGCTACGTACGGACTCTCGTCACCTCGTGCGTACGTAGCCCCCACAAATATGAGAACATATTTACTTATTTCACATATGGGTTTAATTCTCTCTTACAAGATTAGAAAGGAGACTTACCTCGTCTTAAAGCCTACTTTCCGATCACAATTTCCCTCTAAAACCCCAATTTGGTGCCGTTCAATCTGAAACTAGTCAAACAACGTGCAAATTAATTAAAAATATACCCCAATGCTTGAAATTTAACAATTTAATATAAAAATTCGCAACTCTACTCGAAGAGTTGGCAGTGGGGCCCGTGTCTCGGAACCTGATGTAATTCACAAAATTCGACAACTCATTCCGATACGATTTCAACCAAACCAATTTTATCAAATTCTGATAACAACTTGACCTCCAAATCTTGAATTTTCGTTCTTGAAAAGTTTTTCGAAAATCTTGTTTTCTTCTATTTAAATCCAAAATAAATGATGAATATAACCATATAATCATGAAGTGTAATTAATTTTGGATATAGAACATTTACTCCATCCATATGGTGAAAATTACCTAAAAATTTGCTTCAATCCGAGCTCCATAGCTCCAAATATGTTAAAATTGGCCGAAACCTCGAAATATAGCTTTTGCTCAGGTATTTACTCTTCGCGATCGCGGAAAATGCTTCGCGATCGCGAAGTACAACATTTCTTAGCCAAAAATTTGCCCTTCTAGACAGCCTCTAGTATAATGGTCATAACTTTTTGTACAAAACTTCAAACTGCAACCTATCAAAATCACGTCCGATTGACATTAAAATTTGCACGCAAGTCATATTTGACATTACAGAAATATTCCAACTTCCAGAATAAGAATCCGACTCAGATATCAAAAAGTCCACTCCCGGTTAAACTTCTCAAAACCCTTCAAATTTATAACTTTTGCCAAACGACTCCAAAATGACCTATGAACATTCGAATCCACTTCCAGACGCGCTCCCAATACCAGAATCACCATACGAAGCTATTCCCAGACCCGGAATCCTAAACGGACATCGATAACATTGAAATGCACTTTAACCCAAATTTATGAAATTCTTCCAAAATACTAACTTTCTCAATAGGCGCCTGAACGCTCCCAGGTCATCCAAAACCCGATCCGGGCATACGTCCAAATCTGAAATCACCATACGAACCTGTTGGAACTTTCAAATCCCGATTTCGAGGTCGTTTACTCAAAAATCAAACCTTAGTCAATTCTTTCAACTTAAAGCTTCCGAATTAATAATTTTCTTTCCAAGTCTATTCCGAACTTCCCGAAATTCAATTCCGACCATGCGTACAAGTCATAATACCTGAAGTAAAGCTGCTCATGGCCTCAAACTACTGAACGGCGCACTATAGCTCAAAACGACCGATCGGGTCGTTACATACAAACAAATCTGAATTTTTGCACTGGCCTAAATTTATATTGCTTTATTAGTATATATTTCAACACTTAGATTATACGATAGAATACAAAAATGTTACTGGCTCAATTAATACGTTCTATTCGTGTAAATGAATACAAAGAAAGATTCTTGGTTTAGGATATGTCGTGTTGCTCGCCACGGAAAAGTATTGACATCCTTTGATAGCTCAAATATTGTTGTCCAGTGGACCTTCGTCTTGCCTCTACCTCACAAGCTAGCTCAAAGGATGAGGATTTCCATATAATGGCTTGTGTTAACTTCTATCTCTCTATGAGCGCAAAATTGCTCATATTTCGTTATCTATATGTGTATTTACTTTATTACTTACTCTCCTGTACCCTATCATGGTCAAATGAAATATACTTTCACATTATAATTGTACGATCCGCATTTCTGATTAGTAATTCTCTAAGAATTTTCTACTTGAAAGTTTGAACTTCAGAATTTTATTGGTGCCATTATGCACTTCTCTAGCCTTATGGTTTCTTTTTGTATTACCTTTTGGAGTCCAGCTACTACAAGATATAAGCACTGATTTTGTCTCGAATTTTATAAAGAATACAATAATACATTAGGATGTTATATTTCTTCACATTGTAATATTATATTTCATTAAAAAGGAACAGATTTAAGGGTTGAGAAGAAATACTTAGAAAAAGATCTTGTAAATGTGAAAGAGTGTGTTTTCTCTTTCTTCATTAGTTGATTAATCCCACA
The DNA here is from genome assembly GCA_026770625.1 of Nicotiana glauca. NCBI lineage: Eukaryota > Viridiplantae > Streptophyta > Magnoliopsida > Solanales > Solanaceae > Nicotiana > Nicotiana glauca. Next base: position 24,426 of record MU771062.1, on the reverse strand, counting down.
TCGGCCAATACAAATAGAGAATGAACAAATGCTGTAGAATAAAATATGAGCTGGTCTGACAAGATAACATACTTACCTGGACGGGGTCAATGGGCGATCAAACAGGTTCATGGCCTAGGTTAGTGACCTCCATTGCACTTTGGAGGGGTGCTAGCCTAAGATCGACCCAAGTGGTTTAGCCTACGTCTTAATTTGTGACAGTGAGGGCCTGCGTTCGCGCGGCCCCTATCCAACCCTCATTCCAAACTTTTGTAGTGTCTGGCCCTATCTCAATTTATTGGCCGCCCAAGTGAAATATGTGTTACTCCATTTTGTTGAATCCAAATTGTTGTCCAATGTGATCTTGTACGTGAAATTGTTTTCATTTAAAACCTTTTTTTGGTACATTGAATTTCTTTTCTTTGCATAGCTTGATGTGATTCCTTATATTTTATTAAATAGTATTTTGAGAAATACTATTGTTCATGCATTTTTTTTTTCGAAGCAAAAAAACAACTACTACCATTTAGTTTTCACCCTTTTTAAAAACTAAAGCGGGAAATCTTAGTCTTTCGAATATTAAGAGCCCGTTCGGACATAAAAAGAATTTCTATTTTTTTCAAAAATTACTCACTTTTTTCCGAAATCAACGTTTGTTCATAAAATTTTCAATTTTCACTTGAAGGTGTAATTCTGAAAATTTTCGAAAATTTGAAAAACTCCAAAAAAAAAAATTTCAATTTTTTAACTCAAATCACGCACAAAACTTCAAAAACAACCCTTAATCATATCCATGTCCAAACATGACTCTAAATTTTAAATACCATTTTCACTTAAATTTTTTCCCACACTTTTTTGGAATTTTACATTTCTTATGTCCAAACACCCACCAAGTTAAACACTTATGTTCATCATCGAAACAACCTTTCTACTTGTACAATGTCACGACCCAAAATCCAATAAAGGTCGTGATAGTGCCGAACACAGCTGTCAGGCAAGCCAACCATAAATACTGAATTTAGTTCTCGTTTTAGTATTTTCAAAATCACAATTTTTCTTCAATTCAATAGTGAAAAGATGAAGTTTCAGGATGAATAATATTATTTTCAAAGATGTCAATCATGAATAATCAACAATCATCCCAGAACCCGGTATCACAAGTACATGACCAATTTCTCGAAATTTAAAATGTAATACCATAACTATTCGGAATACAAATTGGACACAAAAGAAAATATAATACTCTAAAGGAGACTTAGTTGGCTGCAGGTCGTCTCGAGAAATGCATCTCACCTAAGTCTCCGTATCAACCATTCCGTCTCGTCCAACAAGGCCACTAGACATATATGTGCATGTGCAACAAAAATGCACAGCAAGTGTGGTATGAGTACGAAAACAACGCGTACCCAGCAAGTATCCAGTCTAACCTCGAAGAAGTAGTGATGAGAAGTCAACTTCAACACTTAATAGTGGTCCAATAATATAATACCAATAATGTGAAAAATCATGGATTTTATAAGGCGACTGCAAACTCAATAATCGTGAAGGAGGTAAACAATTCTTTTTTGATAGAAATCTTCGAAATTATTTTCATCTTTTAACAATTTACGCCCCCGGCTAATGAGGATACATCAATTATCAATAATTCCAAAAATAATCAAGCAAGTCATGCCCAAATCATGTCGAGGTCGTACGGCCCGATCCAACATAATATTTAAATAATGCACAACCAGAGGGTTGAATGGCGTGAACCATAAATGCATCTATTATCCCGCTCTCGAATCATACATGTGACACGAGTACACATAGATACACACATTCGAACAGTCAATCAAGACTTCATCAGGGAAATAATTACCCAAGGAAATGATAACTTCTCTTTTAACAGTCAAGAAAGTGATGTTTAGCGCTTTAGAAATTTATTTACCAAGTTCGATATGATTTAAGCCTTTTAAATTGTCAATGGCAAGTAAAACATGCTTTTGGATCCTAGACTACTCGAACTTAAGCATAATAATAGCTATGCACGGATTCTCGTCACGTCGTGCCTATGTAGCCCCCACAAATAGGAGCACATATTACTTATTTCACCTACAGGATTAATTCCCTCTTACAAGGTTAGAAAGGAGAATGACCTCGTCTTAAAGCCCACTTTTCGGTCACAATTTCGGGCTAAATCCCCAACTTGGTGTCGTTCAATCCGAAACTAGTCAAACAACATGCAAATTAATTAAAAATATACTCCAATGCTTGAAATTTAATAATTTATAAAAATTCTCAACTGCACTTGAAAAGTTGGCAGTGGGGCCCACATTTTGAAACTCAGCTATACCAATTTCATCAAATTTCGATCAAAACTTAATCTCCGAATTTTGAATTTTCGTTCTTGAAGAGTTTTGCAAAAATCTTGATTTCTTCCATTTAAATCCAAAATAAATGATAAATATAACCGTAGAATCATGAAGTATAACTACATTCGGATATAGAACACTTACCATAATTAATATGGTGAAAATCGCTTTAATTCGAGCTCTATAGCTCCAAATATGTTAAAAATGGCTGAAACCTCAAAATATAGCTTCTGCCCAGATATTTACTCTTCGTGATCGCAGACAATGCTTCGCGATCGCAAAGCACAACATTTCTCAGCCCAAAACTTGTCCTTCGCGATCGGGAAGAACAAATGCCCAACTCTTCCAAATGGCCTCTAGTATAATGATCACAATTTTTTGTACAAAATTCCAAATTTCAAATGGTTTAACTTTTTGAAAACTAGACACCAAGGACTACAACTTTCATGCTTTTCTTATCTCCCAATTCCTTATAGATTATGAGATATAAGCTTCCAAAATTAGCCCTGTGTAACACAAATTTTTTCTATGCGATTTCCAAATTCTTCCCGGGTAGGATGTAATGTACAACTCATACTTTTGGTAAACAAATCCAAATTCCAAAGAGTTTGATTTCCTGAAAACTAGACACAAAGGGCTATAACTTGTATTTTTATCTCATCTCAAAATTCCTTATAGATTATAAGATACAAGCTTCCAAAGTCGGGTTAGTGTAGTAGAAACTTTCCTCTATGCGATAGCGAATCACTGGCCAATTTCACCCATTTTACTCATCTTTGTCTGTGTCACAGATAGAGATTTTCTCGTATTTTTCACCACTTATAGCATTGCGAAGCAGCTTTCTTGCTTTATTGTTAAGTTGTACCACTTACATTTGCTCTTTTATATATGAATCTATATCTTCAGGATCAACAAGTTGTGGAGTAGCAGCAGGTAAGGGATAGTTTCCCTTTTTGAAGACTCTCCAAACTTTAATGTTATAAGCCTTGGCAAAGATCTCCATACACACCTTCCATTGAGAAAAATGTTGACCATTGAAGTATAATGGTCTAACTTGTGAAGTTCCTTCCTGGAAGAGAGCTCCTATGATGACTTGATTTGCCATGATCTTTTCTCACAAGCTGTTAAGTAAAAATAAAATGTGAGCGTTGCTCTGATACCAATTTAAAGTACAAGATAGGGGGAGGGGTGAATTCTATATTCTTAATTTTAATCTCTATTAGTTGATTGGTTTTTAATTAGTTGACTAGATGCATTAACCTAATAGTTATAATAGCAGAATATAAAAGGCAGAAAGTAAGTCCAGGAATTAAAGACCCCAGAATTTTTATACTAGTTCTGATACAATGTGAATCCTAGTTCAGTCCCCTTGGGTTGGAAGGGAGTTATCTTTAGTAAATGCGTTTTTGAGTATAATGGAATTGACATGATAGCTCAGTTACTATAACACTCATCTCTTTTGATACAATGCCTCACCAATGTTATACACTCCTCTTTCTCTGACTTACAGCAGGTCTCAAAGAACTACAATATTTGTTTGCAAATAAAGATAGGATTTTTGTTTCGATCAAAGTATGTTTGACTAAGGGAGGATGCTAAGTATAAATACTTTGGTGAAGTCCTCTTGCTGACAAGATTTGACAACCCAAGGGATTTGATCCTTGCAAAGAGATTGATTCTTTTCAAGAATAATATTGCTAGCCATTGCTCTTCCTTGATTAGAGGAGATTGATCGCTTTCCTTCTACAACTGTTGATGATGAGAGTTTACTCCTTGATTTTTGGTCCTTCCACAATTGGCAGCTCATCTAATCTTCTTACAAAATCCGGATTAAATGTGATGGCCTTGATTGTTCCCTTAAGTTTAGGCTTGCAAAGATTCTTTCCATCGCAGTTGTCCATGATCTTTACTGATTGATTTCTTTCCTTAAGCATCCAAATCGACTTCAGCAATCTCGTAGTAGCTCATTGATTCCTTGATCTCCTCTAATTGATTTCTTGCACAGATATATTATTTGCATCATTAAAATTAGATCTAACAATCTCCCCCTTTTTGATGATGATAAAATAATATATATGTATAAACACCAATTGAATTTCCTATGTATTACTTCTCCTCAATGTATGCAGTTAAGGTTCATGGCACTCCCCTTCAGTTCATGCAGTTGACTAGTCCATGGTTGAAGTCAGCTCTTGCCATGGAGGATGCTGCGTGTGCCACAATTAACTATACCTGTACAAATATAATATATACTCTTCTCCCTCTTTTTGGCATCAGCAAAGAGGGAATAAACCAAGAACTAAACAGAGTATAGAATTTGCTGAGATGTTCACTCCATCCAACCTGTCATGAATTTCCCTGAAAGCTTTGACTGCATTCTCCCTAACTCTGAGAACAACAACTCTTATCTTTGACACATCAAACTATGTTTCCTTGGAGATGGCATGAATGTCACCAATAGTAGACTGAGTGGCTGTGAGGAGATTTTTGATTTCGGAGAGTTGAGCGTTAATGGCACGAAGTTTTTCATCAAGATCAGGATCACCAGGGCTGAGTTGAGAGGCAAGGGTTTTAGATTTGGGTTCTATAGGAGCATGCTTAACTTTACCTTCATGATTATTAACCCAGGAACCCTTCACACTCACATACCACATACTTGAGAATGCTCTAGAGTCGTAGGATTTTGAGATAGTGATAAAGGGATAGTAGGACAGGGTAATTTGATGAGATTCTAGAATGTGAATAATGGTTATGCCATAGGGTAGACTGGTGGGATCTTCAGCACTTTCAATCTTAAAATTGATGACCTAGGAGGATAACTTGACTTTGAGTTTGATCACAAGGCAGTATACTAAGAAGGTGTCTCTTTGAGAGAAGGTTGAAAAAGAACCAGTGCAGAGAAACAGAGTAGTTGCTACAATGTGAGCCTGGACATGAGTTTCGAAACTAACATCACTGGGACATAATTGGTTGGGAGGGGAGTCAGAGGGACACTCAGCAATACACAGTTTAGCTTGGTCAAAGGAAATTTCAAAATCATTGTGCTAGGTATTTTTTAAGAGTATAGGAAAACCAGAGCATCGACACTGAAAAAGTGAATCAAACTTGGAACAATCAAGAACAATGCGCTTACCTAAGACTAAGGATTCCAACTTGTCAGGCTTACTAGAGCGGAGATTAGCATAGAACGTCTTTACCAGGGGTTCATAGACCTTAGGCGGAGGAATCGAGAGAAACCTAGCCGACCCTTGATGAACAAAAAGGTTTTGACCTTACAATTTAGGGCTTCCATGTAGCTAAGAACGAATACCCTTGCATGAGCAATGGGATTGTCCTTCAGAGCAATGAAGAAATCCCTATTTGGAGAATCCCAGAAATTCAGGTAGGATTCTAGAGAGTCAAGGAGATCAAAATTTGATTTCTTTGGGGTAGAGGAAATGGGGGGGGGGGTCTTCCATAGGGGGTTTTC
>MU771061.1:847-73694 GCA_026770625.1 Nicotiana glauca | reverse complement strand
CGAGAGTGAAAAACTCGAGTTTTATTGGTTTGGTTTGGTCTTTAGATTTAATAATCCGACACAATTGGTTTGGTTTGGTAATTCTAAAATCCGAACCAACCCGACCTATGTACACCCCTACACATATATAAACACCAAACTAAACCAATGTTAAATCAACTGTTGGGTCGGTTTTTCAGTCTAGGTTAGTTATTTCCCCACTTGTAATGCACTATAGCTACGGACAAATATGTGATAATACTTTATTAAGCTGAATAGTAGGTAAGGTTATTCAAAAGAAATTACAAACATTGGGAAACTGTGTTTCACATATTTAAGCTTATATAAAATAGAAAATCTATTATATTTGTGTATATTGTTGGAAAAATATTGGATTATGGAGAATAATATTTAGCTTGTGGCGTGTCAAATACACTGTCCTTAAGGACATTTCGCCCATACCGAAATAAATAATTTTAAGCGTATCCCCCAGGATTCAACAAACTCTTCTAGTATAATTAGAACAGAAACAACAAAGATTAAAAAAAAAAAAAACTTAGCACAAAAGAAAAAAAAGTTTTTAACTTTTTTCACACGCTTTACAAGATGAAAACACAAATATATATAGCCCAAAGACAAATGGACTATCTGATAGGTCTGATAGGTAACGTCCCAGTCATAATGATTTTTTTTAAAATTAGAATGACTGTTACAAACGTTTTCATTATCAAATTGAAAACGTTTTGAAATATTAATACCATTAAGACTAAATAGCCAAATACTTTTGGTCAAAGTAACGTTCACTTTTGAAAAACTATTAAGGTTTTCCTAACAAAACATTAAAGCCATTTAAGGCTATACAATGACAACTTCAAACCTCAGAGATATAGGTAATCAATATTAGCTTTATTACTTTAGAAATTGTATTGTATAATCTGTTACAAACAATAAGAGTAATTTGTATAATAAAGAGCAATTAATATTATATCAAGGAATGAACTAGACATAATTTGAATATTTTTTTTTGAGATATTAAAAATACTATTTTTCCTATTAATTCCTCACATATCTCAAAAAGAATATTAAAAAAATTATAGTGTAAAAATTTGTTGCTGGATTTTTACAATTGAGCATAGTGCGTCGAAACTGGTGTCTCTTGAACTATGAACTAGACCTAGATAAAATAAAATTGAACTTACAGAACAATTGGTGAAGTTTAGAACTTCTATGAACCAAGAATTCTTTTGTAAGTTTTGTGTCTTATCTATCACATTATACCCGCACACACTTTGATGTTTATCGCGGTTTTGTACTAATAGGCCATGCACGCGCCTGGTTTTTATGAGTGCTCTAGAAATTTCGCCACAAATTTCATAGGAGTGTCCCCACTCCACACTCATATAGGTCCATCCATCAAGTGTATTCTGCAGCGCAATACACCACCTAAAATTAGGCTATGGATTAGGTTAAGAGTTTAATAACTCAGCCTCCCATTCCTCACAATCTTGCCTATATATACGCACACCATAGGAAGATATATAATTTAATAGTGCACATTTGATCAACTAATGACTTGTTATTACCCATATGAACCTACTTCATGGGATCTCCAATCACATAGATTGGGTTACCATCATAATTGATATAACTCAAATCGGCAAAAGTCTCATTCCCCTTGATGTTTGAGATATTAATTTTCTTACCAAAGGTTTAGTCAGAGGATTGGCCAAATTCACTTCTGACTTCACATAATCTATGAAAATAATTTTATCTTTCAGCAGCTGCTTTATCACATTATGTCTCAATCGGATATGTCTACTTTTTCCATTAAAGGATTTATTTTTTGCAATGATTATTGTAGATTGGCAATCACAATGCATCGATATAGAAGATGTCGGTTTAATTCCTAGTGGAATACTCGCCAAAAGGTTCTTTAACCACTCGGCCTCACTGCCAGCCAATTCCAATGCCACAAACTCAAATTCATGGTAGATATAGCTATTATTGTTACTTTGGCTGATTTCCATGCCACAGCACCCCCACCGACAGTGAACACATAACCACTAGTGGATTTTGTCTCATCTGAATCAGAGATCCAGTTAGCATCACTGTATCCTTCTAGTACAGTAGGAAATTCACTGTATTTAATACCATAGTATCACAACCCGGATTTTCCACCATCGGGAGTCGTGATGGCGCCTACTAACGGAGCTAGGCCAGCCAAAACTTAAACATTCTCTGATAAATCTCAACAATATGAATATACGGAAGACAATTAAATAAGAGCGGAAGACTTTAAATTTAATAAAAATGAAATTAAAATGTGGAAGTTTAAAATATATTTCTACCCAAAATCTGGTGTCACTAGCTTACGAACTACTAAAGAGTGCTATAAACAAGTCTGAAATGGAAATACAAAACGTCTGTCTCGGTACAAAGAAAACAAACTAAACATAGAAAAAGGACTCCGGCCTGCGAACGTCAGCTAGGCTACCTCGAAGTCCCTGGACTGAAGTCAGCTCCCAGTCGAATAGGCTACTGCTGTGGTCCAAAAGCTGCTCCGATACCGTAATCTGTGCAAAAAGCACAAAAGTATAGCATCAGCACAACCGACCCTATGTGTTGGTAAGTGCCTGACCTAACCCCGGCGAAGTAGTGACGAGGCTAGACAGGACCTACCTAAAATAATATATATATATATATATATATATATATACACACACACACACACACACACACACACACACACACACACAGAGCAACGAAAATAACGACAGAGAATATCAATTAAAACGGGGAAGGGGCATGCTCGGGGGAGATACAGTAAAAATAGATCAACGGATATAACAACGAAACTACCTCAATACATTAACTCATATATAAGTGGATGGCGTGCCACACGATCCCATTTCATAATTCATAGATGGACGGCGTGCACATGATCCCATTTCATAACTCACAAGTGGACGGCGTGCCACACGATCCCAATTCATATTTCATAAGTGGACGGCGTGCCACACGATCCCAATTCATATTTCATAAGTGGACGGCGTGCCACACGATCCCATATTATAATTTAAAAGTGGGCGGCATGCCACACGATCCCATATTATAATGAACAACACAAATAATCTCTCCAAAAGAGGTCCCATTAGGAAAATTTAACAACATAACGAATAAACCCAGCAAGGGTACAACTAACAGCCCGAATATCCCGACAAGGGAGCAACAACAATAATAAACTACGTATCCCGGCAAGGGAGATAATCAATATACTAAAGTCATCCCGGCAAGGGATTTAATCACATTTCTTACCAATTCTTTCATTTCCTACTCAATAGTGTTTTATCATTCGAGCCAACGCTCCAAAGAATTCACAAATTCACAATTGATCCTCAACTCTTCACATTATGTAGGATTCATTAATTAGCTTGGAAGAATCTCAAATATACCAAGAACAACTAATAACAAGGCCCCACGGTCATGCTAGACACCGGAGTATAGATACCCGTTACCATACCTATGCACCGTACTCGATCATTCAGCAAATAGCAATCAATAATACTCTAATCCTATTCCCTCAAGCCAAAGTTAAATCAAACACTTACCTCAAATGCTCCAAAAATCCACTAAAGCCTCTAGTATAGCTTTACCCCTTGAATTCACCACAAAATCGCTCGAATCTAGTCACAAATTACTTGAATGTATCAACAAATGCTAATTGAATCAACTTGAATGCATGAAAGTAAATTTCCCAAAGTTTTGCTTAAAAATTCCCAAAATGCCCCCGGGCCCACGTGGTCAAAACTCGAGGTTCAAACCAAAACCCGATTACCCATTCCCCCACAAGTTCATATCTATTATTTGTTTTGAAATCGGACCTCAAATTGAGGTCCAAATCCCCAATTTTAAGAAAATCTAGGTTCTACCCAAAAATTCCCATTTTCACCCATGAAAAACCTTGATTTTAAGATGAAAACATGATAAATGATGTTAAAGACTGAAGAAATTAAGTGAAAATTAACTTACAAATGGATTGGAGAAGAAATATTTCTTGAAAAATCGCCTATGGGGTGTTTGAGTTGAAAGAATGAAGAAATGAGGCGAAATTTCGACTAAGTATGAAAAATGTAGGTCTCTGATGTCGCAATTGCGAACCCCGACAAAGTATGGGATTTGCGAACAAGCATCGCATTTGCGAAGCTAGGCCAATGCTAGGACTTTCGCATTTGCGAAAGGAGGCCTCGCAATTGCGATAAATGGCCATCTGCATTAGCGATCAAAATGATCGCATTTGCGACCCATTGCAGATTTTTCGGACTTCGCATTTGCGAAGAGGACGATCGCATTTGCGATCATAGGCCACAATCTCAGAAATTACAATTGCGATAAATGGCTCGCATTTACGAGCTCGCAATTGCGAATCTCCACTTCGCAATTGCGAAGATCACAGAAGCAGAATACCAGATTTTCCAACAATGAGAAATGCAATCTGACACCTATCCAAAACTCATCCGAGCCCTCGGGGATCCAAACCAAATATGCACGTAATCTCAAAAATATCCTACGGACTTACTCGTGTGATCAAATCGCCAAAATAACATCATTTACATAGAATCAAGCCTCAAATCACATGATTTCTTCCAATTTTTTTCATAAAACACAAATTTTCCATTTTCAAGTCCGAAACACGTCAAACGACGTCCGATTTCAACCAAATTTTACAGAAAGCGCTTAACACATATTTAAGACTTGTACCGGGCGTTGGAACTAAAATACGAGCCCGATACCATCACTTTTTGATCAAATTTTATTTTTATTTTCCTTAAACATTTTCAGAAAATAATTTCATGAAAAAATTCATTTCTTGGGCCTGGGACCTCGGAATTTGATTCCGGGCATACGCCCAAGTCACATATTTTCCTACGGACCCTCTGGGACCGTTAAATTATGGGTCCGGGTCCGTTTATCAAAAATATTGACCGAAGTCAACTTTAACCATATTAATATCAAAATTTATTATTTTTCATACATAATTCATATTTAAGCCTTCCGGCTATACGTCCGGACTGCGCACGCAAATCGAGGCAAATAAAAGTGAGGTTTTTAAGGCCTCGAAAGTGCGGTAAAAGAGAAAAATACGGTGATGACCCTTTGGGTCGAAAAACATAGTTCATGGTACCTCTCAAATATTTCATTACTCTTACTAATGCATTCCAATGATCATAACTTGGGTTTTGAGTATATCTACTCAATCTACACACAACATATGCAATATCAGATCTAGTAAAATTTATCAAATGCATTAGACTACCAATAACTTGAGTATATTTATTTTGATCTATAACATCTCCTTTATTCTTTTTAACTGACTACTAGCATCATAAGGAGTGCTTACAGGTACCACATCAAAATTATCAAATTTTTTTAGAATTCTTTCAACATAATATTCTTGAGTCAACATCAAATTATTGCCATCTCTTATAATTTTCATGCCTAAAATAACACTAGCTTTTCCCATGTCTTTCATCACAAAATTAGAAGACAAGAAAAATTTGGTTTTATGTACCAAATCAAGGCTAGAACTAAAAATAAGCATGTCATCCACATAAAGGCAAATAATAAAACATGTACCATCCACAAATTTTATATAAACACATTTATCTACTTCAGTTAATGAAAAACTATCATTAATCAATACTTTATCAAATTTTTCATGCCACTGTTTAGGTGCTTGCTTTAGACCATATAAAGATTTTAACAATTTACATATTTTATTTTTTTGCCCAGATACTATACAACCCTCAGGCTGCTCCATATAAATTTTCTCTTCCAAATCACCATTTAAGAAAGCAGTTTTAACATCCATTTGGTGAATAAAAAGTTTACAAATAGAATCCAAGACAAGTAAAACACGAATCGAGGAAATTCTAGCTACGGGAGCATAAGTGTCAAAATAATCAATATTTTGCTTTTGGGTCAAATCTTTTGCAATAAGTCTAGCTTTGTATTTATCAATGGAACCATCCAGATTGAGTTTCTTTTTAAAAATCCATTTACAACTAATGGGTTTAGCTCCCGGAAGTAAATCAACTAAAATCCAAGTTTTATTTTATAAAATTAAATTTAATTCTACATCAATAGCTTCTTTCCAAAATGAGGCATCAGACGAAGAAATAGCTTCAGAATATGTTAAATGATCATTATCTACAAGATAAGTATAAAAATTATTACTAAAAGATTTTTCTTTCCTTGGTCTTTTGCTTCTTCTTAAATCCTCACTTTCAAAATCATTATGAATAATTGAAACATGTGAAATATTATCACTTGGAATAATATGAGCATCAGAATTTTTTTTAAATTTTAAAGGAAAAATATTTTCAAAAAATTCAGCAATTTTTGTTTCAACAATAATATTGTTTTCAAGTACATCACTTTTGACTACTAAAAATTTATATGTTGCACTGCTTTTAGCATACCCAATAAACATACAATAAGATGTTTTAGATCCTATTTTTCTTTTCTTAGGATCGGGTAACATTACTTTAGCAAGGCACCCTCATACTTTCAAATATTTCAAATTAGGTGGATACCCTTTCCACAACTCATAAGGAGTTTTACCTGTTTTCTTATAAGAAATTTTATTTTGTAAATGACAAGCAGATAAAATGGCTTCACCCCAAAGATTATCCGGAGCACCAGAACTAACAAGCATGCTATTCATCATTTCCTTTAAGGTCTTATTTTCTCTTTCCGCTACACCATTAGATTGTGGAGAATATGGGGGAATTATCTCGTGAATTATGACTTCTTAATCACAATAATCATTTAACAAAATAAATTCACCATCTCTATCAAATCTAACTCTTTTAATTTTCTTATCCAATTGATTTTCTACTTCAGATTTATAAATTAAAAACTTATCAAAAGCTTCATCTTTATTTCTCAACAAATAAACTTTTGTATATCTAGAAAAATCATCTATGAAAGTAACATAATATTTTTTCCCTCCTCTAGTCATAGTTTGTTTCAAGTCTCCTAGATCGGTATGGATTAAACTTAATAATTCAGATTCTCTAAATACTGAAGCACATGATTTCTTAGTTTGTTTAGCTTCTGCACAAACTTCACACTTATTAATACTCGAAAAATTAATATTTGAAATGAGACCTTTAAAATGCATTTTCTTAATATAAGATAAACTAACATGTCCTAATCTAGCATGCCATAAATTAAAAGATGATATCAAGTAAGCAGAAGTACTAGCATTTTCATTGATAACATTGAGTACAAACAAGCCATGATTATAATAACCCTTGCCAAAAAAATTATTATTCTTGGTCAACACAACTTTATCTGATTCAAAAGAAACCTTCACCCCCACTTTTCCTAATAATCCCACAGAGATCAAATTGGCTCGAATATTAGGAACATGCAACACGTCATTCAATGCCAAAGTTTTGCCAGATGTGAGTTTGAGAAGAACTTAGGAACATGCAACACGTCATTCAATGCCAAAGTTTTGCCAGATGTGAGTTTGAGAAGAACTTTGCCTTTTCCAAGAACTTGAGTAGTTCTTGAGTCACCAAGATAGACAACTTCTTCTCCCTGCTCAACTTGGGTGTATGACACAAAGTATTTTTTTGTTAGCACATATGTGTGTAGTGGCTCCAAAGTCTAACATCCAATCTTTCACATTGGCCACAAGGTTCACTTGGGAAACAACATCAACAATTATATCATCCACTTTGGCTTCGGTCAAATTTACTTTAGCCTTAGTGGGATTGTCATTCCTAGCTCTTTTTCGGCATTGAGCAACATAGTGGCCAGGTGTGCAACACACAAAGTAGTTGCCTTTTTCCTTGAAGATTTGATTTTTGGTTTTGGGTTTATAATCATTTCTTTTATCATACCTGTTACTTGATTTTCTCTGACAGTTGTTCTCCTCCACAAGGCTGCTCCTAGTAGCAATTTCTTTTCCCTTGTCAACAACAACGTGTTTGCGGTTAAAATTACCTCCACCAAAAACAACAACAAAAACAGTTGGTGTAGCAGGAGTAGCAGCATCAACAGCAACAACAACATTAGCAACGTTATTCTTCATAATAACAACGTAAGATATCCTTAAGATTGTTGAAAAAATATTGGATTATGGAAAATAATATTTAGCTTGAGGCATGTCAAAGACACTGTCCTTAAGGATATTTCGCCTACACCGAGAAAAATAATTTTAAGCGTATCTCCCAGGATTCAACAAAGCTCTTCTAGTATAACTAGGGGCAGAAACAACAAAGATTAACGAGAAGAAAAACCAGCACAAAAGAAAAGGAAAGAAAAGTTTTTAACTTTCTTCACACACTTTACAAGATGAAAAACACAAATAATCCATATAGCCCAAAGACAAATGGATATCTGATAAGTCTGATAGGTAACGTCCCAGCCATAATGATTTTTTTAAAAGTAGAATGGCTGTAACAAACTTTTTCATTATCAAATTGAAAACGTTTTGAAATATTAATACCATTAAGACTAAATAGCCAGATACTTTTGGTCAAAGTAACGTTCACTTTTGAAAAACTATTAAGGTTTTCCTAACAAAACATTAGAGCCATTTAAGGCTAGACAATGACAACTTCAAACCTCAGAGATATAGGTAGTCAATATTAGCTTTATTACTTTAAAAATTGTATTGTATAATCAGTTACAAACAATAAGAGTAATTTGTATAATAAATAGCAATTAATATTATATGAAGGAATGAACATAGATATTTCTTTTTGAGATATTAAAAATACTATTTTTCCTATCATATATAATGAATTCATTTACCATCTTGATGACGATAGAAAAAGAATATCCAGAAGAGAGAATAAGTTAAATTTGTTGATTCAATCTAATGAGTTGTGTCACCCTTATTACTTATAGTATAATTTTGGGTAATAAACGAAAAATTGCAAACTTCTTATGAATAACAAGACAAACTTTAAAATAAGAGCAAACTGATACCAGGAAATACTACATATGTACATTTGCCTGTAAAATTCACTTAAAAATCAAAATCATAGCTATGAAATGAAGTTAACTATTGTCAAATGGTGGAACACGTTAAAATTACAAGTTTCACATAGATTCATCAAATAATTGAGTCAACAAATGTCAATTGAAAAAAAGAGGTATTTCTATTAATTTTAACAAGGCAATTGAGCCTCAAGCTCAAAAAATTAATCCTTCAATCATACATCCGTTTGGCCTCTCATCTTTTAGATTCCCAAGGGATATATATATATATATATATATATATATATATATATATATATACACACATACAAATATCTGAAATTTAAGTGTTGGAATTCAATTGGGACCCCAACAGCTCAAGTACATAACTTTCCTCAAAGACTCCTCAGACTGCTTTGCTTTTTCCCTCACTTCACTGTTAGCAGAAACCAAAGAAGAAGATTGAGAAGAGAGGTTTTTGGCCTGTGAATATGACCTTACATTGTTCTTGGCGTGCTGATGTATGGCTCTTATGGTGTAGTTCCACCTACAAATTCCTTGATCTTTCAGTACCTCTACTACTCCCAAGCTAGTTGCTGTAATCCATGCTCTGCCTGTTGAACTCATTTTCCAATCCTGATTCCTGAATTTTTTTTTTTAGCTAAGTTTATGAAGATAAGGTTTAATTTGCTGAACAAGGCTAGTGCTTTTACAAAAGACTTGGTTTCTATGTTAGGTTGATTTACTTGAGGATGGATTATTCTAAATCTAATTGTATATATAGGTATTTACTAAGCAAAACTAGAGACTTTTGGCTGTGAATTCCTGTGGTTTTGGAGCATGGTTTTCCGTATTTTGAGTTTGGTGTGCAGCTGGGAATGTACATTTCTGTCCTTGTGTATATTTTTCGTCATGACAATGATGGGGTGAAGTTGGTGTTCCAATATTACTAAGTGAGAGTGGAGGGTCAGGTTAGTTGAAGGAGCACACAGATTTTTGAGAACTAATACTTGTCTCGGTTAATTGCCTGCTGGACTGGAGGCCCCCCGTGAAGTGACACGTGATGACGTGTATCATGCCAAATTGAATAAGTAATCACTCAAATAAAATACTACTATAAGAAATGTCACACAAAGATACACACGGATTGGCTAGTTTAATGAAAACCCACTTGCGCCCAAACCATGGGAAAGGATCTTGAAAATGAAACCACACAGACAAGAATCGACGTGGGGAGAGATGGCGAAAAGTTATTTGGGATTGTCGTATCCACACCATATTGTAACGACGTGCACCTCGGCCAGCGCCGAGGTTATGTATTTAGAACGCCTAAGAGGCGAAGTGGGTGTTACGGCACTTCAAGGGGTCAGCCCGTAATATAGTCAAATGACTTAAGTACTATGGTTAATGACCGTTGGGTAAAAGAGAAAACCTAGTATATAAACCCCGTGAGAAGAAGAAGAAGAAAGGGGGCTGAAACAAATCCAAAGAGAGACATGTTCTCTGAGAAGAGGAGGGATCTTCATCTCTCTCTCCAGGAAGGAGAAAGGACCAAGGACCAAGGAAGCTCAGATCCTCAATACATATCGTTAGTCTCATCACTCCAAATGTATAGGGTTCTATCTTGTTAAAGATCAGTGACCCTTTTTTCATCCATGTATTCTTCATTGTTATTTAACATTATGGAAATCTCCATCCTCTTCTTATATAATGGGATTTAATCAATATTACAGTTAAATCTTATGCTTGATTTGTTAGCTTATTTATATCTTCTATTTTAGATCTAGGGTAAATAATCTTTGGCCGGGATTTACTCAAAATTTTCTTATTTTATTAGTTTAACAAAAAGCTCAACACTTTTTGATCAAACAATTTGACGTCGTATGTGGGTATTTTCTAGCCAAAATCTTAGTTCCCTCTATATCTAAAGCCAACCAAAGTATCACTTCCCGGTTATCATAGCCTCACCATCTCAGTATGAACACCAACTCGAAAAAGTGGTAGACAAGATTTTGAAATAACCAAAGAAGGGACTAGATAGACTGGGACTCACCCCAATGCACAGTACTCTCCAATAAAAGAAAAATTAGACAAACCGGAACTCACCCTGACGCACACATAAACAATACAGCAACGAGTAATGTTCTCCAATAAAAGTAATGCAATAGGCAAATCTCACCATCCCACTAAGCCCGCACATCGCCAAGTAAAATCAAAGTTCGACTCGCTCGAACTCACAGCGGGTTACAATTTCAACCTCGCTCGAATTTACACCCTTATAGCCATAGGCCATCGCCAAGAGAAAGGAAAGTTTGACTTCGCTCGAACCCACAACATGTTACAATCTCGCCTCACTCGAATTTACACCCTTACGGCCATCGACCATCGCCAAGAGAAAGGAAATTTCGACTTGGCTCGAACTCACAGCGAGTTATAATTTCGACCTCGCTCGAATTTACACCCTTATGGCCATCAGCCATCGCCAAGAGAAAGGAAAGTTTGACTTGACTCGAACTCACAGCGGGTTACAATTTCCACCTCACCCTTACAGCCATCGGCCATCGCCTAGAGAAAGGAATGTTCGACTCAGCTAGAACTCACATGGGGTTACAATTTTGACCTCGCTCAGATTTACACCCTTACGGTCATCAGCCATCGCTAAAAGAAAGGAAAGTTTGATTTGGCTCGAACTCACAATGGGTTAAAATTTCGACCTCGCTGGAATTTGCACTCTTACAGCCATCGGCCATCGCCTAGAGAAAGGAAAGTTCAACTTGGCTCGAACTCACAGCGAGTTACAATTTTGACCTTGCTCGAATTTACACCCTTACGGCCATGGGCCATCGCGAAGAGAAAGGAAAGATTTGACTTCACTCGAACCCACAACGAGTTACAATCTCAACCTCGCTCAGATTTATATCCTTACGGCCAACGGCCATCGCCAAGAGAAAGGAAAGTTCGACTTTGCTCGAAATCACGACGGGTTACAATTTCAAACTAGCTCGAATTTACACCCTTACGGCCCCAGGCCATCGCCAAACGAAAGTCTAAATTCGATCTCGCCCGAATTAACAAATCAAAGTTTCACCTCGTTGAACTCATAGCGGGTCGCAATCCGACCTCGCATGAATTTACATCCCTACGGCCCCCGGCCATCGCTACGCGAAAGTAAACTTCGACCTCACTCGAATATATAAGTCAAAACTGACTTCGCCCAAGTTGGCAAGTCTGAATTCGACCTCGCTCGAATATATAAGTCAAAACTGACTTCGCCCAAGTTGGCAAGTCTGAATTCGACCTCGCTCGAATATATAAGTCGGAACTGACTTCGCCCAAATCGGTAAATCAGAAATCAACCTTGCTCGAACTTGCAGATCAAAAGTGACGTCATTCGAACTCACAAAACAAGATCCGATCTCGCTCGGATTGAGAAAACTAAATTCGACCTCATTTAAATCCCTGATAAAAAATCAGAGACTCATCACGGGGAAATCCGAAGATATTTTTCGAAAAAAGGGGAGAAAGAAAGTCAAAAGATATGTAACCAAAGGCAAACCGAATTTTACATTCAGATGTACATGCGCAACAACTGCATCTTACAAAAGGCCAAAGGCGCCCCCCCCCCCAAGAAAAAGATGAAAAGAAACAATAAAAGAACAACAATAAAACTAAGTACAAAAGCTGCAAAAATTTTCACTCGGCGTCATCTCCACCAAAATCATTAGAAGGAAGCCAATCTTCACTCTCAGCATCCTCACCAACCTCCGGTGTCGCGGGGTCATAACCGCAAACAAGAAGAGCCTAGCGTGACTTTTCCCGAGCATCTTCAAAAGCGGCCTCAAGAATGACCCCCGCCTCTCATAAGCCCTTATATATATATATAGCTCATACAAGCGGCGGGAACAGCGGTAAGGGTAGATTCTTGAGGGCGAGCCTGAGACAATAGCTGCGCCTTCTCAGCCTCGAGAGCTGTAACTCGATCTCCTAGGTTTGAAGCATCCCGATCAAGTTTACCAATCCACAACTCGAGTCGTGTCTCCTTCAGTATGGCAGTCGACTTTCGGCTTCCTATTCATACCTAAGGATGCGGATAGTGTTTTCAAACACCGCCGCCCTCACCTAAGCTGACACTCGAGCCCCCTCGATTGTCTCCAATTCTGACACCTTCTTTTCTAGCTCAGCCACTTTCTCCGTCCATTTCACGCTTAGGTCGGCGACTCTGGTGGCATTTTGTTCAAGCTCGTCTCGCAAAGGCAGCACCTTCACCTGAAGGTCTTCGCACTTCACCGCAACCCCTTTGCCCACCCTGAGCTCCTCATCTTTGGCATTGAGTAACTCCTCGAGCTCACTGCATCTGCAAATAGACCGCACCAGTTCCTCATCCTTTTTTTCCAAATATTCCCTAACGGATTGCGTATTGCCACCCGCCTTAAGTTGCGCATGCATCTCACACCACTTGTTGCGATACCGGTGATACTTCACGGCAATTTTCAGAAAGATTTCGGCGCTAGTTTCAGTCCTACAAGCACTCTCGATCTCCAGCATGTAAGTCTAAAAAAAGAAGAGAAGAAAAAGAGGGGAGGAATCAGTGAAAGCAAAATAGAACAAAACAAAGAAAATGGCGAAAGGAAACTCAGCTGCAAGGCCATCCCGGCCACACCATGTGACAAAGCGGAATCATTGATCTCTCAAAGAGACTCACTTTCGTCAGCGAAACACACAAGGTCGAATTGAGGCACCAACTCTACCGTGTCCTCCAACAGGTTGAAATCTGATGGAATCTTGAGCTCATGATAAGGACCTTCCGCCCTCACATCGACCCTAGAAAAGCCTTCCTCGAACATCCTCATGTCATCAGGATCGATGTCGGAATCTGATTCGTAATCATTCACCACCATGCCCTTCAACCTCTCATTAGCCGAAGAGGGGGCGCGGCCCTGCCGGGATAATGATGGACTGCTCGAAACAATCACGATAGCCCCGAACTCTGTCCTCCCTACCACAGTGCTCTCTTTCATGATCAGAATAGGCATCGCCATCCTCAGGTACCGCCAAAGTAGGGTCACCCCTTGAGGACGTCTCAACCAAATACGTCCCCTCTGACAACCTCCTCCTTTTGGATAGTGCCTCTTCGCCATAGTTGCGAGAAAGTTTGCTTGTTGAATGGACTGTGAGGATCGGAGTGTCTGATCAGGGAGTAACCTCCAAACGAATAGGCCCAGTCGCATACTTGGTCTGCCGAGAAACCAAACTTTGGATGCTCTCACCTGTAGTTGCCCTTGGAAAGGGCCGGGCAGAGGAAGCCGGCTGGCGGAAAGCAAGAGCAAGAGTCCTCGCCTTTCTTACTCCTCTACGACCTGTTAATAAGGAGATTCGAGTAAACAAAGATAAGGTAAAAGAAACTACGGAGCAAAGAACAAAGTAACAGACCACAACGAGCCGATTTACCAACAAGAGGCTTGCACCCGAGTTTCTCATGGAAAGGTGCCCATTCGCGAATCCCCATCGTATGGGGGAAAATCGCACTCACCCACTCGCGAATATCAGCAATTAGCAGAGGAGATCTCGGCTACATAAGCAAAAACAACCCTCAACAAGGCCATTATAGGGAGACGACGATGACCATCTTAAGATTAAATGCATAAAGTAAAAAGAAAGGAAAACCTACGAGCAAAATTCCACGTCTCAGGAAACCTCACCGGGTTCGACACGACGTGCTCTGTTCGGACATAGAGGAAGCTCTCCCAAAAGAGGCAATTTGCCTTGTCATCCATCTTCACCACCAAGATCTTGGCTCATTGCTGACGCATGTAAATCATCGTACCCCTAAGAAAATAAGGGCGAAGAGGTAAAGCATGTGTCATAGAGAAATCCCTTGGTCGGCCAGCTCCGTATACTTGATGAGCATAAGGAAAAGCTTGTATGCGTACATAGAGAGCTAAGCCAGGCACACCTCATAGAAGGGGCAGAAATCCACCACGAAGGAAGGACGGGGAAGCGTGTACCCGATAACAAAGAGATACGTATAAAACACGTAGTATCCTGGATGGTGTATATGCATTATATCTTGATTCGCCGGAACCACCTCAATGTGATCAGTGATCCCCTATTTGGCTTTGAATGCCGTGAGCGCCGCAATATTCATCGTAGAAAAATGGGCTTTGGCTCATCTCCAGCAGGGCTATTAATGTCGGTCCTCGCCTTCCCTGGGCGGGGAACCACCTCATCTACCATCGAAAAACCCTCGTCCTCCATCATTTCCACTCTTTCTTCGATTGAGGGCAAATCATTTTCTATTACCGGAGCACCAACAACTCTGTCGGAGTTGGAAGAAGCACTTGTCATCTTTTCTTTGATTAAAAGAAATAAGAGTGACAAGGGAAAAAGGGTAGTGGTCACAGCAAATCCTAACAGAAGCAGAAATATGAGAAACTGAAGAATAAGAAGAAGAAGAGTTGCAGAAAATCTCTCTTGAGCGACTAAGAAGTGTGACATTCTAAAAAGATCCTCCCCTATTTATAGGGATATAAATGCCCTGAGTGGGAAAACCAAACGCCGCCATTTATAAAATGGAAAGGGTATGGGAAATGACGCAATGCATATAAAACATGCGCCATAATGACGCATGATAAGTATTAATGACATTCTGAACTGACATAACGGTCTGATGCAGCTCCTGAAACGTCACGTCGCTACCTCTCCATGAGGTGCTCATCTCTCGCATAAAGCGCTTAGATTTCTCCTAATTCTCGTATCAAAAGAGTCTGCCCATTGAGCTCCCAAAGAGGCGACCCCAACGGGCGGAGGGACTGACTGTATGGGTCAAAATCTGACAAGATAAGAATTAGCATGGGGAGAGACGGCAAAAAGTTACGTGGGATTGTCATATCTACACCGTGATGTAACGACATACACCTCAGCCACGTCCGAGGTTATGCATTTAGAACACCTAAGAGGCAAAGTGGGTGTTACGACATTTCAAGGGGTTAGCCCGTAATATAGTCAAATGACTTAAGTACTATGGTTAATGACCGTAGGGTAAAAGAGAAAACCTAGTATATAAACCAATGAGAAGAAGAAGAAGAAAGAGGGGCTGAAACAAATCCAAAGAGACATATGTTCTATGAGAAGAGGAGGGATCTTCATCTCTCTCTCCATGAAGAAGAAAGGAGCAAGGAAGATCAGATCCTCAATACATGTCGTTAGTCTCATCACTCCAAATGTATGGGGTTCTATCTTGTTAAAGATCGGTGACCCTTTTCATCCATGTATTCTTCATTGTTGTTGCACGCGAAAAAATCAGAAGACTTGATTTTTTGCTATCAAGGACATTTCGGAAGTTTCCCTCGAGGCTCCGAGGGTGGAAATCCACGATCGAGTTCCCGGCCTCAGGGCTCGTCGAGGTCCAGCTCGAAGAAAGCAAGGCTCGAAGCTGGGACAAAGGAGGAAATCCCTTATGCACATGGCTACAAATGATGAATCCGGCCTACCTAGAGCCTACTGTGAGGTCTTGCATCAAGCCGTCCCATCTTTGTACTCTTACAATTAATACATTTGTACTATATCGGGTCCCCTCACCTATATAAAGGGGACTCACCCCACCTTGTAACAGACTGATGTTGCTCCCACTTCTCCACTAAGCAATAATATCTCTCTCTCTCTCTCTATCTTTCTCCTAAGCTATCTGTGTTCTCCGACCTCGAGGTCGCATCTCTTCACAAGTTCACTTGCATCCTTGTACAAAGTTGGCACGTAAAACCCACAGCTAAGAACTTTTAAAGTTGTCTTCGCCCCACCATGATGACCTCCATAGGGAGAGGAATGACAAGCCTCTAAGATACTCAATTGCTCATCCTCCGGGACACACCTCCGAATCACACCGTCAGTACAGATCTTGAACAAGTACGGCTCATCCTAATAGAAGTTCAAACTATCCCGTTTAAGCTTCTTACTTTTGTTAGAAGAGAGCTCACACGGGACAATACCGGTTACAAGAAAATTAGCTACATCCGCATACCATGGCATACCATTCACCGAAACAGAAAGGAGTTGCTCATCAGGAAATGAATCATTGATTTGTAGGCCATCGCAAGGCCTCCCCTCCTCCTCCAAGTAGGACAAATGGTCCGCCACTTGGTTTTCACTACCTTTCAGGTCCACAATCTCCAAATCAAACTCTTGAAGTAACAAGACCCATCGTATTAGCCTAGCTTTGGAATCCTTTTTCGCATCAAGTATTGGAGTGTGGCATGATCGATATGAACTATGGCCTTGGTTCGGATGAGATACGACCAAAATTCTCCATTGCGAACATAATAGCCAATGACTCTTTTTCCATCACCATGTAATTCATTTGAGCATCATTCATTGTCTTGCTCGCATAATACACTGGGTGAAACATTTTATTCACTCTTTGACCCAAGACTGCCCCAACCGCAACATCATTCGTGTCACACATGAGCTCGATAGGCAACCTCCAATTGGGTGCGGTAATAATAGAAGTGGTGGTCAACTTGTACTTGAGGAGTTCAAAAGTTGTCATGCATTCCTCATTGAACGTGAACTTTGCATCCTTTTTCAAAAGTTTTCACAAAGGATTCGCTACCTTCGAAAAGTCTTTGATAAATCTCTGGTAGAACCCCGCATGCCCAGAAAAACTTCTAACCCCCCTGACAGAAGTAGGGGGAGGAAACCTTGAAATCAAATCAACTTTAGCATTGTCTACCTCTATACCATGCTTTGAAATTTTATGGCCAAGAACTATGCCCTCCTCAACCATGAAGTGGCATTTTTCCCAATTGAGCACAAAATTGGTTTCTTTAGACCGGGCCAACATCCTATCAAGATTCTTCAAACAATCATCAAACGAGTCACCCACAACACTAAAGTCATCCATGAACACCTCCAAAATGTCTTCCACCATGTCAGTAAAAATGGGCATCATACACTGCTGGAATATAGCGGGTGCATTACACAACCCGAATGGCATCCTAGAAAAGGCAAAGGTACCATATGGGCAAGTGAAGGCAGTCTTCTACTGATCTTTCGGAGCAATCAAAATTTGGCTGTACCAAGAATATCCATCCAAGAAATAGTAGAGCGCACGCTCAACAAGTCTATCCAGCATCTGGTCAATAAAAGGCAATGGAAAGTGATCTTTGCGGGTCACTTTGTTCAACTTGCGGTAATCCATGCACACCTTCCATCTGGTGACAATCCTGGTAGGAATCAACTCATTCTGCGCATTCGTCACCACGGTCATACCACCCTTCTTCGGCACACATTGCAATGGTGAAGTCCAAGAAATGTCAGAGATGGGGTACACAACCCCGATATCCAACCACTTGATTACCTCCTTTTCACAACTTCTTGCATTGCCTCGTTCAACCTCCTTTGATGTTCCAAGGAGGGCTTTGCATCATCTTCAAGAATAATCTTGTGCACACAAAAGGCGGGGCTTATTCCCCGAATATCCGCTAAAGTCCATCCAATTGCCTTCTTCTGCTTTTGGAGCATCACCAATGTGGCATCTACCTGCATGTTAGTAAGACAAGAGGAAAGAATAACTGGAAAATTTGAACTAATGCCTAAAAATTCATACCTGAGGTATGGAGGCAACGACTTCAACTCCAACACCAGAGGTTTCTCAATTGAGAGCTTTGTTGGTGGAGTCTTCCTATTCTCAAGATCCAAAGATAACTTCCGAGGCTCATAAGAGTGATTCCATGTAAAGCATTGACACACTCCACCCGCCCTTCATCCTCATTGAAATCAAGATTCAACAAAACCGCCTCTAGAGGGTCCTCCACATTGATCATTGCACTAGTATCATCAATTATCATTGCCGTGACAAGATCCACAAATGAGCACAGTTCAGTACAGTTGGGATGCTTCATTGACTTACACACATAAAATACCACTTTTTTATCACCCACTTGGAAGGTGAGTTCCTCTGATTCCACATCAATTAAGGCCTTCCCAGTTGCAAGAATCACAAAATCAGCCAGCAATATAAATATATCCACCCCGATGAGAACATCATCAATTATACCCAAGGGCCTCTTCATCGATCTATCTGCCATTTGCAATCTCATGGAATTCGGCCTCGGTTGTCCAATACCCAAAGTCTTGAAAATTGAGTAGGGTATCAAGTTGATACTCGCCCTCAAATCACATAGAGCTTTAGCAAAGTCTGCACTCCCAATAGTGCACAGAATGGTGAAAGTATCGGGATCTTCTAACTTGGGAGCCATTGAATGCACTATAGAACTAACTTGGTGGTTCATCTTGATAATTTCACAGTCCATGGATCTTTTCTTCTTCACCAATTCTTTCATGAATTTAGCATAACCAGGCATTTGCTCTAAAGCCTCCACCAAAGGCACATTAATGGATAAGCTCTTCATCATGTCAATTAATTTTTTAAACTGGTTTCATTTTTCTACTTCGCGAGCCTTTGAGGATAAGGTGGAGGTGGCCTAGGAAAAGGAGCCTTGGCTTTAGGCATAATCATTTCTGGCTTGTCTATTACATGTTCCCTAAATGAGTTCACATCGTTCTAAGTTTCCACCTTGGTATTTTTGATATCAATCCTCACTTCTTCATTCAAGTTCTCATCAACCACATTTTCAACCACCAAAGGGATCTCATCCTCTTGCAGCTCAACTTCATCACTCAAAATTTCTTTTTGTTTGGAGGTATTCTCATCACTGCCTCGTCCAATTCTTGTAGTTACCGCTATTTCATGCCAGGTATTGTTCCCACCCTTCGGGTTGACTACCGTATCACTAGGTAGATCTCCCTTAGGGTGAGTATTCAAGGATTGTGAGATTTGGCCTAGCTGAACCTCCAAGTTTCTGATTGAGGTTTTGTGGGATGCCAACTGAGCATCGGAGTCAGCATTCCTTTTCATCATCTGTTCAAACATCATTTCAATTCTCCCCATATCATTGTTGGATGAACTATGACCTTGGGATGGCAATGGGGGTGGATTGTTCTATTGTTGATACATTGGGGGCCTTTGAAAGCCTTGTCCCCGATTTCCCTGATTGTTATTGTTCCATCCACCCTGATTGTTGTTTCCACCCCAGTTGTTGTTGTTGCTGCTCCAATTACCCTGATTGTTTTGATTATTGTTCTGGTTGCCCCAATTTGGATTTTGGTTGTTGTTTCCCCAATTATTGTTCCCTTGTTATTGATTTCCCCAATTAACTTGGGATCTCTGTTGTTGTTGTTGGCTGGAAGAATTGCTTTTTTGGCCTTGATAGTTGTTCACATATTGCACTCCTTCATTCTTCTCATCATAACCATAATCTTGGAATCCACCATTGTCTTGGTCATATTGATCTGAACTCCCTTGGTTTTGTTGGCCCCTTTGTCTTCTTTGGTTCACTAGCATATTGACACCCTCCATAGCATTTACTTGTCGAGGAGCTTGAACCGTTGTAATTGTGCCTTTGCTAATTGGTTCATTGTTGTTGTAAGTTCTGGTATTACCTGTCCATGATCGTGAAGCTCCTTATGCCAGTGAATGACTGTGGGGTCACCCAGTGGCACAGGGAGCTAGAATTGGGAATCGAATTCCTATCTAAACTAGCAATGATTAATACTTTTAATTACGCTTCCAATCATAATTGTTCTTTTGATTACTTCTACTTTTATACTAATGAGATGCCAAATTAAACTAAGAATGATTGCTTGAAAGGTTTTCTAAATAGGTAACGAGGCACTAGGGAAGTTACTTTCCCCTAGGTGAATACTTGACAGGTTCTAAAATCTAAGGTAAAGTTGTTATATTTGGGATCGCGATATAGCCAATGAACGACACTACTCACTCTATACCTCTAGGTAGCTTGAGTGACTTTGCCCTAATTGACATTCTCAAGACCAATTAGGTATCGAAATTATACAAGCAATGTAGCCTCAAGTCGGGTATTACTATCTCTAGATTTAACCCTTTAATTGGGTCTATCAATCTCTTGAGTACGCCCCAATTCCTTGTTGGACTGATTACCTAGACTCAAGCTATCTTTCTCAAGAAGATCTCAAGTCAAATAGTCACGAATTAGTGTTTGCAACCACTAATCCAACATAGAAAACACAAATCAATCGAAATATCAACCACCTATAAATATCTAAGCCTTAAAACACAAGACCCATCAAATACCCACACTAGGGTTGAGCCACAATCCTAGATAATGGGTCTAGCTACTTATAATAATGGAAGAGAACAGATAATTAGAAGAAGAATAACCCATATAATATGTTTACAAGCTAAGAATTAAAGATTCAATGTTGAACTAGCCACAAAATTACTCAAAATAGGTCCAAAACGGCCTTCACGTGCTCAGCTAAAAGTTAGATATCCTAAAAATCTGAAAAAGAACTATTTATACAAGGTTGAATTTTCTAGACAAAAATACCTGTGCGGAGGTACCGTGGACCGCGGAAAATGCCCATGGCTGCGGTATGGCTTTTTAGCTTGACTTTTGAGTCTCTAAATCTGGCCACCGCGAAAAATGCACCGCGGCCGCGGGGAGCTCACTGCGGTCCGCACAAAATGGGTTGCGGCCGCAGTGGCTTCTAACTTCCGAATTCTCAACTCTCTGAATCTCTTCTACCCACCGCATAAAATGGATTGCGGCCGCGGTGTGGCTACTGCGGTCTGCACAAAATAGATTGCGGCCGCAGTGCTTGAGCTTCCAAAATCTGCATATCTCTGAATCTTGTCACCGCAGACTGCACTAAATGGATTGCGGCCGCGGTGGGTCTGTTCTAGGTGTGCTTTGTCTTGTTATTTGTACTTGTGCAGGTTTCACTCTTTTTTAAGCTGATTTTGACCTCTTGCCACTTTCTTGACAAAACCCTGCAAACAAGTACAACATGTAAGCCTTTGGGACTATATTTGTATGCTTTTTTTAAAATCAAAACTCAAGTAAAATGGAGTATAAAATGAAATAGAATTCCTAGTTATCAGCCGCTGGGCCGCTTCTGCGAGGGAATAGCCACCTCTACGGCTCCGCTTCTCCGGCTTTGGGCTTGGTCTGCCTTGGCCACTTCTGCGAGAAGACGACCGCTTCTGCTGTCTCGCACCTACGGCTGACCAACCGCAGGTGTGGTTATGACAAAAGACTGGAGCTTCAGCTCCTTTCCAAAATTTCTAACTTCACACTAGCCTCGTCTGATTGACGTCGGGGCCCCCGGGCCACGCCCAAATACACCGACAAGTTTGTAATCATAAAATGGACTCGCTCAAACCCTCGGAATGCCCGACAACGCTAAATCTAAGAATCACCCCTCAAAACCAATTGAATCAAACTTATGAACTTCAAGTTCTTCAATTACTTCAAATGATACGAAACACCCTTACGCTACTCGGACTAATACCAAACTTTGTGTGCAAGTCTTAAATGGCAATACAGACCTATTACCGGTCTCGGAACTTCCTTCGGACCTCGATAACACAAAAATCTACTCTAAACCAAATATTTAAGTACTTCAAAATCCTCAAGGAATCAACTTTCACTATTAGGCACCAAAACGTTCTTGGGTTATCCAAAACCTGATCCGGACATACGCCAAAGTCTGAAAGCATCATATGAACCTATTGAAATCCTCAAATCCAGATTCCGAGGTCGTTTGCTCGAAACATTGACCGATGTCAAATTTGGTCTTTTAAGCCAACCTTAAGGAACCAAGTGTTCTGATTTCAACCCAAACTCTTTCAAATCCCGAATCGCACGTTATAAATCAGTAGAAGCAAGTACGAGAAGTCTTATTTAGGGGAACGGGGTTCTAAAAAGTAAAATGATCAGATGGGTCGTTACATACATAGTATAGTAATTATAATAACATTTTTTTGTCATTATATAATTACAGTGTAATTCCTACTGTCACGTTTGGTTGAACAAATGTAATTACATCTTTAAATAAAAAAATTTAAGATTAATATGTGAATAATTTATACTATATAACAAGTATATATATATATATATGAAAAATAATTTATAATAAATTTCTAAGTTAGTTGCTTGCTTGATTTGGGTTTGACATAAGATTGATAGATTTTTAATATTAGTGGATAGTGGCAGAACTAGGAATTCTAACAAAGGAATTCAAAAAAAACCAAAACTACCAAACCATGTATTTCTCTCATATTTTCTTTTAAGAGAAAGAAGTGTGATGACCAATATTATTAGTTCGATTTGGTTTTAACTACTATTATTTCTTATTTTTTTCATGATTCAAGATCTATATTTTTTTTGGGTCCAAGGATCTATATATGTTAGACAACCTAATGCTCTAGCCTTTTTTTAACAATGAATGCAAACTTAGCGTAAATAATCATGCGTTTTCAGTCAATTTTGCGACACTACACAAAACCTAAGATAAGTTTGACTATGTATTATATTTTATATAAATGGTAGAAATATAAAAGTAATAACCCAAAGAAAACAACTTTCTTAAAAGTATGCTTCGACTATAGTACATTAAAAAAACAGTATAAATCTTTTAGCCTAAAGAATGTTCTTATTACATTACCTATCATGCATAAAAGGAATGAAGTATTCACTCCAGTTAAGCTACAAAGCTTGAGAAGTGATGTACAACACAGAAACACTATATATATATATATATATATATATATATATATATATATATATATATATATATATATATATATATATATATATATATATATATAGTGACTCGACCTTTATTTGACAAAAGCAAATGATATAAAATGACTTTACAGACTATAACATAAGAAAATTAACACAAAAACAACTCACTTTGAAGTTCAAAATAAACCAGAGTATCAATTCCATAGTCTCATTCAAGAGCACTTAGCATTGTAATGACAAATTCATCACAAAACAGACTAGTCAAAAAATCCAGATTATATACTACTGCATCAACAATCCTTTCTGACTATTCACTTCAACTTCCAAAAACAACTTCGCAAAAGATCATCGTTTGATTATGGATTAGAGGAAATTAAACAGGATTGTAATCTTACACTACTAGTTAACTTTTGAAGACAACTTCTGCTTTAGGGGATACCCGTTGAAATTTTGATAGCTCAGTGAGTAAATTGACTCTTGCAGAATCTTCATATAGCGATGACTTAATTGTCATCCTCGCCAGCATCAGAGACTTGGCTAAGAGAAGCTTGATAAGCAATATTTGAATATTGGTGCCTTTAATGCACTCTAGCTTAACTTTCCCGAGGTGATTAAATGTCGTATCTGTGGAGCCCATATTAAATAAAATAAAAAACATAAGGAAAAAGATATGATTAGAGGAAAAGAAGGCCATGGTAGGTACCGCAGAAACCAAATGAAAAACCATAACAAATTGGTTTTGGTTTTTAGTTGTTACCAATCTTGCAACTTGCAAGAACCAAATCTGATTGGTTCACTTGGACGACAAATTTGCCTATAAAAGGAACTATTCGTTCCTCATTGAAACACACCAATATCAGAGAGCGAATAGAGTATAGAGAGAGTAATCCACAGATTGTAGTATGTGAGGTGGATATTGAGTGAGAGTAATCTTGTAGTGAAGTGTTAAAATAAAACGTGTTATTTCTTTTAAAGTTGTAGTAATCTCTTGACACTACCAAGTTGTAATATTATAGTGGTATTATATTGCTCCTCTCGGGTATTGTAATTTATCCCATTAAAATATTTGGTGCCGTTGTTACTCTCTTGTGTAATTATTATATTTTCCGTGAATATTATTCCTGGGGGGGGGGATATTTATTTTCCCAACAATGTGGTGACAGAGCCATGGCGAGTAATGGTCCACTGTCTTTTCAGCACCCCCATCTCGCAAAAGATAATTATGAAAAATGGTGTCTATGCATGAAAGCCATTCTTGGCTCCCAGGGTGTGTGAGAAATCATAGACAGAGTATATGCAAAACCCGATAATGAGGAAGCTCTGCCTTAAAATAAAAAAGAGGTCTTGGCAAAGACAAGAAAGAAGGATCAACAAGCCCTCACGCTCATCCATCAATATTTGGATGATGCCATGTTTGAGAAGGTGGCAGATGCTACCACCTCAAAGGAAGCTTGGGAGATTTTATAAAATTCTCTCCAAGAAGTTCACAAGGTGAGGAAGGTAAAACTTCAAACTCTAAGGGTTGATTTTGAAGTTTTAAAAATGAAAGACTTTGAATGCATTTCAAATTATTGTTCAAAAGTGAAGGCTGACATAGAAGATGTCCGTATGGTAGAAAAGATTCTTCGCACTTTAACACCTAAATTTAATTTTGTGGTGTGTGCTATTGAGGATTTTAAAGATTTAGACTCTATGATAGTGGGGCAATTGAAGGGTTCTTTACAGGACCATGAAGAAAATATCAAGAGGAGACAAGAAGTGCCACTGGAGTAACTTCTTAAAACTCAGGCATCCTTTAAGGATTATGGAGGTGAAAAAAAACAATCGAGGGAATGGACGAGGATGAGGCTGTGGCGGTCATGGAAGAGGAAGAAGTAACGATAACAACTTCGACAATGAAGTTAAAGTCCACCACACATTTAGAGGTCGTGGTCGTGGACAAAGAAGAGGAAGAGGACGTGGCTACTACCAAGAAATAATGGACAAAGGTATAATAAATCAAAAATTAAGTGTTATAATTGTCATAAAGTTGGCCATTACTCTTGGAAATGTCGTAGCAATGTTGAAGAGAAAGCTAACCTTGTTGACGACAAGAAAGAAGAAGATGAGTCAATGTTATTGCTGGCACTCAAGGAATAAGACAGGGATGATTACAACTCGTAGTATATGGGCAATGGAGCAAGAAATCATATGTGTGGATGCAAAGAAAAGTTTGTGGAGATCAATAAAACGGTGAGAGGTAATGCGTCCTTTGGAGATACCTCAAAGATTCCAATCGAAGGGATAAGTACGATTCTGATCTCCAGTAAAGATGATAGTCATAAGCTAATTCAAGATGTTTATTATGTGCCAAAATTTAAAAGTAATATTTTGAGTTTGGGCCAACTTCTTGAAAAGGAATATGACATCCACATGAAAAATATGCATATTTGGCTTAGAGATTCAAGTGGAATTCTAATTGATAAAGTGCATATGGCAAAGAATAGTTCTATGAATCTTAAAACAATTGATGCAAAGTGTTTGAAGGCAAATATGCAAAATGAATCATGGTGTTGGCACATGCGATTTGGGCACTTGAATTTTGAAGCGCTCAAATCAATGGGAGAAAACAACATAGTACATGTGGTACATGGAATACGATCAATCAACCATCCAAATCAACTGTGTGAAGCTTGTCTTCTTGAAAACATGCAAGGAGGAGTTTTCTAAAGGAGGCCATGTCAAGATCAACCAAGCTGCTCCATCTTGTTCACACCTATGTGTGTGGACCAATCAATCCACCTTCTTTTGGTAAAACTAGATACTTTCTGCTTTTCATCGATGACTTTAGTAGAAACACTTGAGTTTATTTCTTGAACCAAAAATTTGAAGCTTTTGCTGCTTTTAAAAATTTCAAAGTACTTGTGGAGAAAGAAAGTGTCTATGAAATTAAAGCTTTAAGGTCTGATAGAGGAGGCAAATTCACTTCAAAAAAATTTAATGACTTCTTTCAATCTCATGGAATTTGTTGCCCTCTAATGGTACCTTATTCACCCCAACAAAATGGTGTTGCAGAGAGAAAGAATCAAACGATTCTTAATATGGCTTGATGTATGTTGAAAGCTAAAAGTATGCCGAAAGAATTTTGGGCCGAAACTGTTTCTTGTGCAGTTTATTTGAACAACGACCTCCAACAATAAATGTTAGAGATCAAACCCCTCAAGAAGCATGGAGTGAAAGAAAACCAAGTGTCAAGCACTTGAGAATCTTTGGGAGCATAACCTATGCTCATGTGCCATATCAAGGGAGAGCGAAGCTTGACTATCGAAGTGTCAAGCATGTGTTTGTTGGCTATGATACGAGTTCAAAAGACTACAAGTTATAGAACCCAAGTAGCGGCAAGGTGGTGGTAAGCCGCGATGTTGAATTTGATGAAAAATTGGCATGGAATTGGGAAGCTCAGAAAGAAACTTCATATGATTTTCTTCCATACTTTGGTGATGAAGAAGAACAAGAGACCGTGGAACCTGTGCAGGATAAAACTCCACATCCTTCTCCAATCAATGTTGCATCTCCCTCATCTCAAGAAAGTTCAAATGAACAACCGCAAAGGACAAGGAATATTCAAGAGCTCTATGAGGACATAGAAAAAGTTACTAATTTTGATTTTTTATGTTGTCTTTTTGCTGACAGTGAACTAATGAACTTTGATGAAGCTGTTACAAACAAAAAGGTGAGACAAGCCATGGAGAAGGAGATTGAGTCAATAGAGAAGAACAACACTTGGGAGTTAACAACTCTTCCCAAGGGTCATCGAGCAATTGGAGTGAAATGGGTATACAAGACAAAAAAGAATGCTGATGGAGATGTGAAGAGATACAAGGCACAACTTGTGGATAAAGGAAACAAGCAAAGGCAAGGAATTGACTATGAAGAAGTCTATGCACATGTTGCCTGCATGGAGAATATTCGTTTGTTGATCTCTTTGGCGGCGCAAATGAAGTGGAAGATCCATCAGCTAGATGTTAAGTCAGCCTTCTTGAATGGCTATTTTGAAGAGGAAGTCTATGTTGAACAACCATTGGGATTCATGGTCAAAACCATGAACATAAAGTGTTGAAGTTGAACAAAGCTCTATATGGATTGAAGCAAGCTCCGCGAGCATGGAATAGTTGCATCGACAAGTATTTTCAAGACAATGGGTTTACTCGTTGTCTCCATGAATATGCTCTTTACCTTAAAGTTTATACTAATGGAGATATCTTTCTTTTTTGTCTTTATGTTGATGATCTTATTTTCACGGGCAATAACCCAAGTTTGTTTGAAGCTTTTAAGAAAGACATGTCTCATGAGTTCAAGATGACGGACGTAAGGCTCATGTCATACTACTTGGGCCTAGAAGTGAAGTAGATGGAGGATGAAATTTTTATCTCTCAAGAAAGCTCTACAAAAGAGATATTGAAGAAGTTGAACATGCTCGATTGCAACCCTGTAAACACACCGATGGAGAGTGGGACAAAATTGTCCAAGTTTGATGAAGAAGAAAAGGTGGATCCCACATTTTTCAAAAGTCTTGTGGGAAGTTTGAGGTACTTGACTTGTAACATGCCAGATATACTCTTTGTAGTTAGAGTAGTAAGCCGGTTCGTGGAAGCTCCTACCTCCACGGATTTGAAAGTCAATAGAAAAATTCTTCGTTACCTAAAATGTACGATTGACTTTGGGCTATTTTATTCTTCTTCTAGTGATTTCATTCTTATGGAATTTTGTGATAGTGATTATGCGGGAGATATTGATGATAAAAAAAGTACAAATTATTTTGTATTTTTCTTGGGTGATTATGTTATTTCTTGGAGTTCAAAAAAATACTTCATTGTTACTCCTCGACCTGTGAAGCTGAATATGTAGCAACAACATCTTGTACGTGTCATGATATTTGGCCAAGAAGATTATTGAAGGAGCTCAATTTACTACAAATTGAAGCTATATAGATTCGTATTGACAACAAATCCGCACAGGCACTCGTGAAGGATCCAGTATATCATGATCGAAGCAAGCATATTAGTACAAGGTATCACTTCATCAGAGAATGCATTGCCAAGAAGGAAGTCGAGCTCAAATATGTAAAGTCTCATGATCAAGTTACATATATCTTCACAAAGCCTCTAAAATTTGAAGATTTCCAAAGATTTGATCATGTCTTGGAATGAAGAGAAAAAATCAAAATTAAGGAAGAGATTTGTAGGGCCCATATTAAATAAAAGAAAAAAGAATAAGGAAAAAGATATGATTGGAGGAAAAGAAGGCCATGGTAAGCGCTGCAGAAACAAAGTGCAAAACCATAACAAATTGGTTTTGGTTTTTAGTTGTTACCAATCTTGCAACTTGCAAGAACCAAATCTGATTGGTTCACTTGGACGACAAATTTACCTATAAAAGGAACTATTCGTTCCTCATTGAAACACACCAAAATAAGAGAGCGAATAGAATATAGAGAGGTAATCCACAAATTGTAGTCTGTGAGGTAAATATTGAATGGGAGTAATATTGTAGTAAAATATTTAAAATAAAGAGTTATTTCTTTTAAATTTGTAGTAGTCTCTTGACACTACTAAGTTGTAATATTATAGTGGTATTATATTATTCCGCTCGGGTATTGTAATTTATCATGTTAAAAAATTTGGTGTCGTTGCTACTCTCTTGTATCATTATTATAATTACCGTGAATATTATTCCTGGAGGGGGGATATTTATTTCCCCAACAGTATCTATAAAATGTAATTTAACATCAAAATAATCTACATCACGAAGTACAACAGTATTATCCACCTAAGGAAGAATAACAAAAATTATCATATCTCTATTTAATGAGGATCTGGGGTATAAGAAAGCCATAAAATAAGGATAAATAAAAGAACCAAATGATTAAGTCCTTGATTTCCAAATATTGTAAACATGGGAAGCTTCTCATCAAGCGAAAAACACACGAGATGTTATATAGATCACCTAGATTAAGACCAGAGAGGTGGGGATATTTCACAAAGTCAAAATGAAAGAGAAGCTCAGTCTGTAGTTCACCTTCAGCAACCAAGACCTAGGATAAAAATGCCAAATTTAGTATGACTCAAAACCAAAAGATGTTGAATCCATATAAATTAATTATAATTAAGTTTTAAAGAACATTTACCCTGACACTATGGTTATCCAAGTGGAGATGTTTGAGAACAGAAAAAGAATTATAAAGCATAGCAATATCACATGCACCCGGTCCATACCATCCCCTAAATGCAAGCGAAAATTTTGCAAGAAGAGAGATGTGTTATAAGAAAATAGCATTTATATTGCTTGTGAGGTCGAAAGATTTCAGCTTGGGAGCATTAGTTTCAATGATGCCGTTTGAAAAATCTGACATTTGCAGAGCTAATTGCTCGAGCAACGGGCATCCGGAGATTAACCTTCCAAGAAACTCGGACAAAATTTCAGCACAACACAGTTTCATGCTAATTAATATTTCAAATCCATTGAAGGATGGTGGAGGAAGTTTTTTACAATCTTCAAGAGTCAAATGCCTAAATTGCAAGCAATTGAAAAATAAAGAAGGCAAATCCGATCGGGAATGACAGAATACTGGAAGATGAAGATGAAGATGTTCAATGCCATTTTTAGCAAGAAAATCTATCAATTTGACAGGTAAGGAAAACAGAGGTTCAACTTCGTCATGGGGCATGCATGAAATGTGAAAATCAGGAATGCAGAAGATACACTTTGTAGCTAGTCCTTCCTGAAAGGTCAAAATATGGTTGACAATCTTCTTAGAGTTCCTTGAAAAGTATGTTAAACCCTTTTCCGCTTTCCAAAATATTTGATCAAGAGTCAACAGTGGAAGTCTACACCATTTATATCTCCATTTCTTTTATAAGAAGCCTCTCGTAAAGGAAAATTTCCAAGAATAATACCAAGTACATTCTCAGGAAGATTGATAAGTACATCGAGAGGTGAAGTTTGACGGTGGTATTGCTTCTTGCCCTTAGGAGGCATCATATAATAATATTTGCTAATAAGACCCTGTAAAAAATAAACAAGAATAAGGAAGATCTCCAAACTATTTGGACAAATGACATAGTCAAAATTAACATGCGATAACTATAAGAAGAACAGAAAGGTTGTGTTCTAATTGAATATTATATTTGATAGCTTAGGCTAGATTTGACATCAGACTAGTAGCCTAAATAAGTTTAATAGCTTTTTGCCCCCATAGAAAGCTGAAAAAAAGCTACTAGTATGAGATAGTCGACAAAAGGTAAAAGCCTTAGAACCTCTATACACAAAAACACACACACACAAACACACACGATAATGTTAATACCATCACGTTTTAAGCATAACACAATTATAATTTAGCTGCTTTAATTGTACCCAAAACATAAAACTGATTTAAACCAAAACCTAAAAGCCTATGAGTAGTGTGTTGACATTAATGAAGAAAACTGTAAGTGATTAAAAAAATAAGAGAGAAATAGAGAACCTGAGGATGAATTATGAAATACTCACTCTTGTAGTTACTTTTATACTGTAAATTGTTCTCATCAAACTTAAAAGCCACCAAATCAAAAGTGAAAAGCAAAAAAGTCAAGAAATTTATAACTTGTCTTAGAAACACCAAACGGAAAAGCTACATAGAGCAGAACGGAATCGAATAAAGAAAATGATTAGCATGAAAGACATCGAACTAATCAAGAAAATGCATGCACATACCCAAGATAAACAACATCAGAAACAGTATGTTAAAATAAAGATAAACCCCTTTTTTCATAGATTAAAATATATCCTAAAGGAAAAGGGAAAAACAAAATGCATAGAAGCACTTGAACCTTACCTGAGATTTGTTGATGGAATTTGCTTTAAGTCTTGAGTGTCGTGCCTTCCCCTACTGGCCTCTATTTGAAGGTACTCTAACCTTCACTATTTGGTTCTTCCTTCACTCTTTATAATTCAACCTCAATTTTTGACAACTATTTTTTTAAAGATTGGAAGAACTTCTCATTTCACTAGAACGAATGACCATTGAGATATCTCTATATCAATAAGTAGGGGTGGGAGTTCGGATTGCATATAAAAATTTCGATTTGAATTATTGATTTTCGGATTAGAAATGACAATCCAAATCTGATAGAAACTAAGGGTCCACTAAAATATTCTATTACTTCCCATAGAATAAACACAAAAAGCAGTAAGTAAATGACACAGTAGAGTTTTATGTGGAAAACTCCCAATTCATAGGATTAAAAACCATGACCTACACTCGTAGGATACCAACTTCACTATTGAGAAAACTTTAGATTACAAAGTATTGTAACCTAAAAATTAAACTCTTAATCCCTCACTCACTTATAATAACTCTATTACAAGCCTCATTTGTAATAACTCTATTACAAAGCTCACAACTCGACTAAATCTAGCCAAGACACAAACACAAAGTTTATGGTTTTACAAATATTTTCTTACACAATTCTTCTAGCTAAGCTAAGTAGGAATTACAAGCAAGAAGACCACTAGTTGAATTATTAAACTATTAATACTAAGTAAATTATTGTAACAAAGGTGCAACGCAACTAAATACATATAATAATCCAATGCTGGGAACTGGCCCTTCGTTATATTGTTCTTTGTTCTTAAAGTCCTGACAGACACTTACAAGATGGAAACACACTTGAGAAATCATGATTAATTCTCGAACGTGCAAGTGTGTTGTTTTTCCTTTGCTTTTTGTTAATATTACCCGAGTGATGTCACCTGGATGATGCAAGCATATCTGTTAGAAGGGCATTCCCCATAAAGTGACTGTTGCACTGTTTGCACTGTTGCGTGTGTACAGAGGAACAATTGTAGCGACTTTACAGTTATTGACTGGTACAGTCAGCAAGGAAATTGATGTCCATATGTTCCCTCCGTTGTTTCTCTGACTCTGAATTATTGAAACATGTCCTAGACTTGAGACTTGTTGTTCTTGAGCACTTTGATGATGTGGAACAGGTTCCCCATCTGGTTCTTATCATTAAGCTTGTTAAATCATTAAAACATAACATGACACGTAACCTATCAATTTTTCCCTTTTTGATGATGACAAACTTGTAATTGAAGTTCCCCCTGAGAACCAGAGTATCATACAACATTTTCTGTATTCCCCCAGAACCTGTTCTTCCTTAATTAATTTTTCCCCTTTTGGCATGATAAAAATATTATGCACAAGTAATAAGTAGAAAGAAGTCCAGCATGGTTAACTCATGCCACATATGTGCACACAAACATAGCTAAGATAGAGCAAAAAAGCATATCATGCATAAGAAAAGGACGAGATACTCATTAATTTTAGAGAATGAAAAACTGAGTTAGCAGTACCATTTGTTACATAACCATCCATAAAATAAAATAACTTAAAAAGTACCAGCCACCAAACAACAAAACGAAAGGGACCAAGATATAGGAGAAACAACTGTTAACTGGACAATGGAAATGGGACTATTTAAAGGAGCACTAGAAGGGGGAGGCATAGATGAAGAGGCAAGGGTTATAAGAAGGATATCCATTCAAGCATTTGCCGACACTTTCTCGTTAAGCAGCCTCTCCTTCAGGTCCTTGACCTATTTCCTGAGATCGGTATTTTTCTTAGTCAGATGGGAACCTCTGTGCCTTGTGTACTGCTGGAGCCAGGTGCCTGGGCCTGACAAAGATGTCCCCCAAGAATAGCATTTCGTGCCTTCAACTTCCTTATCTCTTCATTTTCAACATTCTGAGCCTCAATCATTTGAGAGATAGTGGAATTACTGCTAACCCCCCCTTTCTTATCATCGCACTCACACTCTTCTAAGGTGGTCTTGAAGAAGGTTTGCATGTGAGTACCCACTAGCCTTTCCCAAAGGGACTTTAAAGAAGTTAAATACTTTAGTGAGTAAGAACTCGTAAGGCAAACCATGATTACCATCCTTAAAATCTGCCACTTTCTTCATATGCTCTATCATGAGACCAGACAAGTTTATAGTGGTGTAGGCATCTAGTGCTTCCATGAGGAACAGGTCTTCTCTTGACGTAATAGAATGACTTTCTACGTGTGGGAGCTAAACTTTGTTCGCCATCTCAAATAATAGTTAGTACATTGGAAGGAGGTCTTTCTTGTGTACCTGTTCCCATTGTTGTATTACATTATCCTTCAAGATGGAACTTCTGAAGTTTGGAGAACAAGTCCCCTCAATGGATGATATTCCGCCAGTAGGCACTCCCAAAATAGTTCCCAACACAGCGTCATCCTTCACAAAGTAAACCCCATTCACCTTTAGGCTGATGTTTTCATCCTCTACCTTGAACATGTCTGCATAGAAACTGCGCACCTCTGCCTCATACACCTTAGGGTTCTCATTAGTGAATAAATGTGTCCACTATTGAAATTCACAGATATCAACCAGTTGGCACATCCCTGTCTTGTCAAGAATATCAGGAGCAAATGTTCTGCCCCACAACAACTTCTGGTTTCTCAAGTTTTCTCTTCATTCATCCTTGGCCACACCCAGCTTGGCCTTCTTGGAGGAACCAAGTTCCTCATTGACACCAGCCTTTCTTTTCACAGACTTTCTCACACTTTTTCCTTTCTCTGCATATTTTCCAGACAGTTTCTCAACAGACTCCTTTTAACTAGACTTTTCAGACACCTTCTCACCAGACTTTTCAAACTCCTTTTCACCAGACTTTCCAGATACCTTCTCACCAGACTTTTCTACCTCAACATATTTTACTTCCACCATTCTCATAGATGACTCTCTCCTAGGTCTTGGAACTATAGGTTTCTTAGAGGACTTACAAATTAAGGAACCAGGTTCCTCATTCACCTCTTCATAAATATCAACAACAAGTGTTAGAGGCACTACCTCTTCCTTCACCACCTTTCTACTCTTCACCAACCTCCTCTTCTTCTTCTCTTCTTTATTTTTCTTCAGAATTGATTCAAGAGCTTCCTTCTTTTGCAGCCTAGTAGTAGGTCTTTTAGGAGTTGGCTCTTTGGGAGTTGCCCTACTACTCCTAGCACCAATAAAGCTTACAATAGACACATGTAATGACCCGGTCGGTTATTTTTGGAATTTATACCCCGGTCCCCTATTAACTATTTTCCCCAATTTTGTTTCTGCTATTTTGATTTGCCTGAATATTCGGTTTTGAGTTTCGGAGAGTTTTGGGATACTTAGTCCCTAAATGAGAGCTTAAGTGTTAGAAATTTTACCGTAGTCGAAACAGTGTGAAGACGGCCTCGGAATGGATATCTGATGGTTCCATTAGCTATGTTAGGTGATTTCAGGTTTATGGGCGTGGTCGGATTGTGTTTTGGAGGTCCGTAGCTAATTTAGGCTTGAAATGCCGAAGGTTGAATTTTGGAAGTTTTCGTTTCGATAGTGAGATTTTTATTCGAGGGTCGGAATGGAATTCCGAGAGTTTCAATAGTTATGTTATGTCATTTGGGATGTGTGTGCAAAGTTTCAAGTCATTCGGACGAGGTTTGGTAGACTTTTTGATCGAAAATGTGTGTTTAGAGTTTTTGAAATTCTTATGGTTAAATCTGATGAAAAATAGGTGTTTTGAGCATTCCTAAGGTTGGAACAAGTTTGAATGAGGTTTTAGGATATGTTGGTGCCTTTGGTTGAGGTTCTGAGGGCCTCGGGTGTGTTTCAGATGCTCAATAGAACTTATTGAATTGCAGAAAAACTGTCAGCTTCTATCCTTCTTCGCGTTCGCGTCTTCTCCTCCGCGTTCGTGAAGAGCAATCTTAGAGGAGGAACTTGTTATTATTTGCATTCACATTAAGCCTATCATGTTAGTGATGGTTTTCCTTTTTCCTTCTTCACATTCGCATCCAACCCCTCGCATTCGCGTAGTAGAATTTGACGTTGTGGCTATTTTCTTCTCCGCGTTCGCGACCCAGCCTCCGCATTCATGAAAGCCCTTGCTATTTACCCTTCGTGTTCGCGACCCTTGACTTGCGGTCGTGATGGCCTTTTTTCTTGGTAGCTTCAGTTCCTTCTTCACGAACGAGATTGTCCTTCTGGGTTCGCGATGCACAAATTACCTGGGCAGATTATAAAAAATCCCAAATCGAGGGTTTAAGCTTATTTTCAAAATTCCGAATTTGGAAGCTCGAGAGAGGTGATTTTTGAAGAATTTTGCACCTGCACAGCTTTGGTAAGTGATCTCTACCCAACTTAGATCAATTTGCATGATTCCTAACTTGAATCTAGCCCTTAAATTTTGAATTTGTTGGAAAAATTTGGGAAAAATTGGATAAACTTCATAAATCGAATTATTGGGTTTTGATTGGGTTGTGGGCATCCGATTTTAGATATTTTTATATAGATAGACTCATGTGAGTGTGAGGAATCTGAAAATATAAATTTCACCCGATTACGAAACGTGGGCCTGAGGGGCGTTTTGGTTATTTTATATAATTTCGCGTATTAGCTTAAAATTTAATTGTAGATTCAGCTTCTTGAAGTATTATTTACATTATGAAATGGAATTGAACAGATTTGGCCTATTTGGTATCGGATACTCGTGGCAAGAGTGTGGTCTCTAGTTGATTTTGAGCCTTATTCGAGGTAAGTGGCTTGTATAACCTTGTGTGGGGGACCTCTCCCCTTAGGATTGATATTGTGCTAATTGAAATGCCCTGTACGTGAGGTGACGAGCGCGTACTTGAGTTAATTGTTGAAAAAACTAGTTTTCTTTAAGTATTTCAATTGAGTTCCTTCTCTTATTTCATGTTACTTGCGTATTTAGCATGTTGTTAGTTTAGAAAAGTATGTTTAGTAGACTTAATTGCCTATTTACTCAATTTTCCTTAATTGCATTACGTGAAGCATGTTAGGCTAGACTTATCTGTTACTTAGTACGAAATCTAGCATTTATTGAGTACTTCTTATGTTGCGGCCATGTGTTTTTAATTTGGGACTACGGGACGGCATCCTGGGAGATCCCCTGTAAGTACTTATGATTTGGACTGAGGTGTGGGATACCAAGAGATCCCTGTCACATATATTGAGGATACTAAGAGATCCAAAGGATACCAAGAGATTCCTAGTATATTTTTGAGGATACCAAGAGATCCCCGGTTATCATCCTTGCTATGAGTGGTATTTCCTTGTAGTTTGACTTTATCTTTATTTTCATTATTGCATTCTTATTATACTGTGTATATCCTTATTATAGACTCTCGGTTTTGCTGCTTATTTACCTTGTCATTTCATTATATATATCCTTATCTCAGTAGGGCCCTGACCTTCCTCGTCACTATCCGACGGAGGTTAGGCTTGGCACTTACTGAGTACCGCTGTGGTGTACTCATGCCCTTTCTGTGCATGTTTTTCATGTGCAGATCCAGGTACTTTTTCACAGGCTTACCATCCTTGAGGCAGGGAGAGCAATTGGAGACTTCGAGGTATATCTGCCGCGTCCGTAGACCGAAGAGTCTCCATCTTTATTCTATCTTGTAGTATTAGCCCTTCTATCATACTATAGATGTAGATATTCCGGAGTTAGAACATTTTACTATATTTCTCTCAACTTGTGTTCCCGTGAGTTTCCGGGTTTTGGGATAGTTATGTAGAAGTTTGAGGTATTGTGTTGTATTTGTCGAGCGGCATTCTATGTACCGTTACTTTTAGTTATTTTGGTTTTTTTATTTATACTTGCGCAAGTTTTGATTTGTTTTCCACAATTGTTAGGCTTACCTAGTCGTAGAGACTGGGTGCCATCACGACAGTTCACAGAGGGCGAACTGGGGTCGTGACAAGTTGATATTAGAGCTCTAGGTTCATAGGAGTCACGGAACACAGGCTGATTTATTAGAGCCTCACTAATCGGTATGGAGACGTCTGTAGTTACCTACTAGAGGCTATGTAACTGTTAGGAAAATTCCATTTTCTTTGATTCCTTTTCGTGTGAGATTTTTGATATCACAACTAAACTTCTGCCTTTCTATTCTCTCATAGATGGCGAGGACACGTGCCATACGAGATGACCAGGCACCCGTGCTCCCTACTGGAGCCGCCAGAGGCCGTGGCCGGGGTAGAGGCCGAGGACGTGCTCGTGGTGCAGTTAGAGCACTCGCACTAGCTACCGTCGAGGTACCACCAGCAGTACCAGCCGGATTCCAGACACCTGATACGTCTGCCACCACTACTCTAGCACTCTAGGAGACTTTGGCATAGTTTATGAGTATGTACACCACTTTGGCTTAGGCAGGGCTGCTTCCCCTTGCTGCAGCCATATCCCAGTCTGAGGGAGGAGTACAGACTCCCGATGTTCGCACTCCTAAGCAGCGAGTGCACGTTGAGAAGGTCCTAGAGGTTATACCTGTGCCGCCTACAATACCAGTTCAACCCGAAGATAGGGCAGCAACTTCAGAGGATGAGTAGCGGAGACTTGAGAGGTTCAAGAAATATGATCCTCCTGTATTCAGTGGGTTAGCATCAGAGGATGCCTTGGGATTTCTGGAGGAGAGCTACCGTATTCTCCGCACTTGGGCTCAGTTTTCAGATATGTTCACAGCCGCCACATCCTCCCAAAGCTTGTTTTGAGTATGGTGAAACACGCCATGTGGTGAGGGATTGCCCTAGACTTGGGAGGGTTGCACCCCTATAAACCCCTCAGCCGTAGTGCACCTCGTAGAGCTCTTAGGCTGTGGTCCCAGCACTAGCTGCTACTCCAACGGCCTAGCCAGCCAGAGATAGAGGTCGAGGAGGTAGAGATCACCCTCGAGGGGGAGGCCAGGCCAGATATTATGCTCTTCTAGGCCATACTAAGGCTACCGCCTCCGTTTATGTCATCACAGGTACTATATTGGTCTGTCACAAAGATGCATCGGTTCTATTCGATCCAGGCTCCACTTACTCTTATGTGTCTTCTTATTTTGCTCCGCATTTTTGGTGTACCTCGGGATTCTTTGAGTTCCCCAGTTTATGTTTCTACTCTTACGGGAGATTCTCTTATTGTGGACAGTGTTTACCGGTCCTGTTTGGTTATTCTTTGTGGTTTTGAGACTAGAGCTGACTTATTATTGCTCAGTATGGTTGATTTTGATATTATTTTGGGCATGGACTGGTTGTCACCCCATTATACTATTCTTGATTGTCACGCCAAAACCGTGACACTGGTCATGCCAGGTGTACCGCATATTGAGTGGAAGGGTGCCTTAGGTTACACTCCCAGTAGATTTATTTCTTTCCTTCACGCTCAGCGTATGGTTGAGAAAGGTTGTGATGCGTACTTAGCTTA
The DNA here is from genome assembly GCA_026770625.1 of Nicotiana glauca. Lineage (NCBI taxonomy): Eukaryota > Viridiplantae > Streptophyta > Magnoliopsida > Solanales > Solanaceae > Nicotiana > Nicotiana glauca. Next base: position 34,803 of record MU771061.1, on the reverse strand, counting down.
TGTGAGAGATTCCAGTATGGATACTCCTTCTATTGATTCAGTCCCGGTAGTACAGGATTTCCCTAATATGTTTCCAACTGATCTTTCGGGCATGCCACCTGATAGGGACATTGATTTTGGCATTGATCTATTGTCGGGCACTCAGACCATTTTTATCCCTCCGTACCGTATGGCTCTTCCTGAGTTGAAGGAGTTGAAGGAGAAATTGCAGGAATTACTTGATAAGGGTTTTATTCAGCCTAGTGTATCACCTTGGGGTGCTCCTGTGTTATTTATAAAGAAGAAGGATGGTTTTATGCACATGTGTATTAATTACCGCCAGTTGAATAAGGTGACATTGCAGAACCGCTATCCTTTGCCTCGTATTAATGACCTGTTCGACCAGTTGCAGGGTGCTTGTGTGTTTTCTAAGATTGACTTGCATTCAGCCTATCATCAGTTGAAGGTTCGGGAGCCAGATATCCCGAGGACTGCCTTCAGGACTCGGTATAGTCATTACGAGTTCCTTGTTATGTCTTTTGGGATGAATAATGCCCCAGCAGCCTTCATGCATCTGATGCACAATATTTTTCGGCCATATCTTGATTCGTTCGTGATCATTTTTTATGACATCCTTGTGTATTCCCGGAGTCAGGGAGAGCATGAGCAGCACTTGAGGACAGTGCTCCAGACCTTGAGAGAGAAGAAGCTATATGCTAAGTTCTCAAAATGTGAGTTTTGGTTGGATTTCGTGGCATTCTTGGGTCATGTGGTCGAGAGAGAGGGTATTCAGGTGGATCCGAAGAAAGTGGAGGCCGTGCAGAGTTGCCCCAAACTATCCTCAGCTATAGAGATCTGTAGTTTTCTTGGCTTGGTGGGTTATTACAGTTGATTTGTTCATGGGTTTTCATCTATTGCAGCACCTATGACCAGACTGACCCAGAAGGGTGCTCCGTTCCAGTAGATGGACGAGTGTGAGGCAAGCTTTCATAAGCTCAATACAACCCTGACTATAGCCCCAATTTTGATATTACCTACCGGTTCAGGGTCTTATACTGTCTATTGTGATGCCTGGAGAGTTGGCCTTTGAGAGATATTATTGCAGGATGGTAGGGTGATTTCCTATGCATCCAGACAGGTTAAGATACATGAGAAGAATTATCCTGTCCATGATCTTGAGTTAGCTGCCATTGTTCATGCCTTGAAGATCTGGCGTCATTACTTGTACGGTGTGCCTTGAGAGATATATACTGATCACCAGAGTTTGCAGCATCTGTTCAAGCAGAAGGACCTTAATTTGCATCAGAGGAGATGGCTAGAGTTGCTAAAGGATTATGACATCACTATCTTGTATCACCCGGGCAAGGCCAATGTGGTGGCCGATGCTTTGAGCCGCCGTGCAGAGAGTTTTGGGAGTTTGGCTTATTTACCAGTGGCAGAGAGGCCTATGGCGATGGATGTTCAGGCCCTATCCAACCAATTTGTGAGATTGGATCTTTCGGAGCCCAGCCGGGTTCTAGCTTGTGTGGTCTCTCGGTCTTCCTTGTTTGATCGTATCCGGGAGCTTCAGTTTGATACCCTTATTTTCTTGACCCCAAGGACAAAGTGTTGCATGGTGATGCTCGAGATGTGACTATTGATGATGACGGAGTATTGAGGATGTAGGGTCGAGTTTGTATACCCAATGTCGATGGGCTTCGGGAGCTAATTCTAGAGGAGGCCATAGTTCACGGTATTCCATTCATCCAGGTGCCGCGAAGATGTATCAAAATTTGAGGCAGCACTACTGGTGGAGGCGGATGAAGAAGGATATAGTTGGGTTTGTAGCTCGGTGCCTTAATTGTCAGCTGGTAAAGTATGAGCACTAGAGACTGGGTGGATTGCTTCAGTAGATAGAGATTCCGGAGTGGAAGTGGGAGCGGATCACCATGGACTTTGTATATGGACTCCTACAGACCTTGAAGAAGTTCGATTCCATTTGGGTTATTATGGATCGGCTGACAAAGTCCGCACATTTTATCCCTGTGTGTACTGCTTATTCCACAGAGCAGTTGACGGAGATTTATATCTGGGAGATTGTTCGTCTGCGTGGTATTTTAGTTTCTATTATTTCAGACAGAGGTACTCAGTTCACATCGCGATTCTGGAGAGTTGTACAACAGGAGTTGGGTACTCTAGTGGAGTTGAGCACAACACTTCACCCTCAGACGGAGGGGCAATCCGAGGGCCCTACTCAGATTCTTGAGGATATGCTTCGTGCGTGTGTGATTGAGTTTGGAGGTTCTTGGGATAAGTTCTTTCCATTGGCGGAGTTTTGCCTACAACAACAGCTATCCTCCAGCATTCAGATGGCACTGTATGAGGCCTTATATGGCAGACGATGTAGATCTCTGGTGGGTTGGTTCGAGCCGGGTGAGGCCAGATTATTGGGCACAGATTTGGTTCAGGATGCTTTGGAGAGAGTCAAGGTGATTCAGGATAGACTCCGTACAGCCCAGTCAAGATAGAAGAGTTATGCGGACCGGAAGGTTCGTGATGTTTCCTATATGGTTGTAGAGCGGGTTCTGCTTCGAGTTTCACCTATGAAGGGCGTTATGAGATTTGGGAAAAAGGGGAAGTTGAGTCCGAGGTTTATAGGACTTTTTGAGATATTAAGGTATGTTGGGGAGGTTGCTTACGAGCTTGCCTTACCTCCTAGCTTGACAAGAGTTCATCCGAAATTTCATGTTTCTATGCTCCGAAGGTATCATGGTGATCCGTCGCACGTGTTGGATTTCAGCTCAGTTCAGTTGGAGAAGGATCTATCTTATGTTGAGAAGCCAATAGCAATTTTGGACAGACAGACAGGTCAGGAAGTTGAGGTCAAAGAACATTGCGTCCGTGAAGGTTCAGTGTCGAGGTCAGCCGGTCGAGGAGGCGACCTGGGAGATTGAGCAAGATATGCGCAGCCAGTACCCTCAACTTTTCACTACTTTAGGTATGTCTTTGTACTCGTTCGAGGATGAACGAATGTTTAAGTGTGGGAGGATGTAACGGCCCGGCCAGTCATTTTTGGAATTTATGCCCCGATCCCCTATTAACTGTTTTCCCTAAGTTTATTTCAGCTATTTTGATTTGCCGGGATGTTCTGTTTTGAGTTTCGAAGAGTTTTGAGACACTTAGTCCCTAAATGAGAGCTTAAGTGTTGAAAAATTTATCGTAGTCAGAACTGTGTAAGATGGACTCAGAATGGAAATCTGATTGTTCCGTTAGTTCCGTTAGGTGATTTCAGGTTTAGGGGCGTGGTCAGATTGTGTTTTGGAGGTCCGTAGCTAATTTATACTTGAAACGTCGAAGGTTGAATTTTGGAAGTTTCCGGTTCGATAGTGAGATTTTGATCCGAGGGTCGGAATGGAATTCCGAGAGTTTCAGTAGTTCCGTTATGTCATTTGGGATGTGCATGCAAAGTTTCAGGTCATTCGGACGAGATTTGGTAGACGTTTTGATCGAAAATGTGTGTTTAGAGTTTTTGAAATTCTTAAGGTTAAATCTGATGTTAAATAGGTGTTTTGAGCATTCCGAAGGTTGGAACAAGTTTTAATGAGGTTTTAGGATATGTTGGTGCCTTTGGTTGAGGTCCAGGGGGCCTCAGGTGTGTTTCGGATGCTCAACGGGTCATTTTTAGAACTTATTAAATTGCAGAAAAACTGTCAGCTGATATCCTACTTCGCGTTCGCGTCTTCTCCTCCGCGTTCGCGAAGAGAAATCTTAGAGGAGGAACTTTTTGTTCTTCATGCTCGCGTTAAGCCTACCGCGTTCATGATGGTTTGCCTTTTTCCTTCTCCGCATTCGCATCCAACACCTCGCGTTCGCCTAGTAGAATTTGGCGCTGAGGGGCTGTAGCTATTTTCTTCTCCGCATTCGCGAACCAGCCTCCGCGTTCGCAAAAGCCCCTGATCATTACCCTCCGCGTTCATGACCCTTGTCTCACGGTCACGATGGCCTTTTTTCTTGGCAGCGTCAGTTCCTTCTTCGCGAATGCGATTGTCCTTCCGTGTTCGCGATGCACAAATTACTTGGGCAGATTATAAAAAATCCGAAATCGAGGGTTTAAGCTTATTTTCAAAATTTCGAATTTGGGAGCTCGGGAGGGGCGATTTTTGAAGACTTTTGCACCTTGGCAACTTGATTAAGTGAACTCTATCCAACTTAGATCAATTTTCATGATTCCTAACTTGAATCTAGCCCTTAAATTTCGAATTTGTTGGAAAAATTTGGGAAAAATTGGATAAACTTCATAGACCGAATTATTGGGTTTTGATTGGATTGTTGGCATCTGATTTGAGAGATTTTTATATAAATAGACTCGTGTGAGTGTGAGGATTCGAAAATATAAATTTCACTCGATTCCGAGACGTGGGCCCGAGGGGTATTTTGGTCATTTTATATAATTTCGTGTATTAGCTTATAATTTAATTGTAGATTCATCTTCTTGAAGTATTATTTATATTATGAAATGGAATTGAATAGATTTGGGCCCTTTGGAGTCGGATACTTGTGGCAAGAGCGTGGTCTCTAGTTGATTTTGAGCCTTATTCGAGGTAAGTGACTTGTCTAACCTTGTGTGGGGGACCTCTCCCCTTAGGATTGATATTGTGGTAATTGAAATGCCTCGTACATGAGGTGACGAGCGCGTACTTGAACTAATTGTTTAAAAATCCGGTTTTCTTTAAGTATTTCAATTGAGTTCCTTCTCATATTTCATTTCACTTGTGTATTTAGCTTGTTGTTAGTTTAGAAAAGTACGTTTAGTAGACTTAATTGCCTATTTGCACCATTTGCCTTAATTGCATTACGTGAAGCATGTTAGGCTAGACTTATCTGTTACTTAGTACGAAATCTAGCATATGTTGAGTACTTCTTGTGTTGGGGCTATGTGTTTTTAATTTGAGACTACGGGACGGCATCCCGGGAGATCCCATGTAAGTACTTATGATTTGGACTGAGGTGCGGGATACAAAGAGATCCCCGACATGTATATTGAGGATACTAAGAGATCCACAGGATACCAAGAGATCCCTAGTATATTTTTGAAGATACCAAGAGATCCCCGGTTACCATCCTTGCTATGAGTGATATTTCCTTGTAGTTTGCCTTTATCTTTGTTTCCGTTATTGCATTCTTATTATACCGTGTAGATCCTTATTATAGACTCTCAGTTTTACTGCTTATTTACCCTATTATTTCATTTTATATATCCTTATCTCAGTAGGGCCCTGACCTTCCTCGTCATTAACCGACCGAGGTTAGGCTTGGCACTTACTGAGTACCGCTGTGGTGTACTCATGCCCTTTCTATGCATGTTTTTCATGTGCAGATCCAGGTACTTCTGCACAGGCTTACCATCCTTGAGGCAGGGAGAGCTTTTGGAGACTTCTAGGTACATCTGCCGCATCCGCAGACCGAAGAGTCTCCATCTTTATTCTATCTTGTAGTATTAGCCCTTCTATCATACTGTAGATGTAGACATTCCGGAGTTTGAGCATTTTACTATATTTCTCTCAGCTTGTGTTCCCGTGAGTGTTTGGATTTTGGGATAGTGATGTAGAAGTTTGAGGTATTGTGCTGTATTTTCCGAGCGGCATTCTATATACCGTTCTTTTTAGTTATTTTGGTTTTCTTTTATTTATACTTCCGCAAGGTTCGATTTGTTTTCCACACTTGTTAGGCTTACCTAGTCATAGAGATTGGGTGCTATGACGACAGTTCACGGAGGGTGAACTAGGATCGTGACAACACATTGTCATAATCCTCCTCATTGTTCTCATTTTCTTCCTCGAAAGGAGATCTCTTCTTAGGAAAGACCATGTTTAACGACTCAACATAGAAGTGAGAAGAAGGGGCATGATCAGTACTGACCTGGGCTCTTTTGAAGAGAAGGAGTTTCAACCTAAGTAGGAGCAAAGGGATCCTCTTAGGCTGAGGGATTAGGTCCCTCATTTGTTTCCTAATAGTACTGTCAGGTGCTAGATTTTCAACTGGCACCAGTTCCCTACTCTTCTCTTGAGGACATTCACCTTCCCCCTAATACCCAACGGTCTCATTTACCCCCTCATAACCACCAACCAGACTTCCCTCAGCAACTATTAACAATATATTCTCAATGGATTCTTGTTCATTTAACCCCAAAGCAGATCTAGAAGACATAAGAGGAATATTACCTGTAGGGTTGGCAACATTCAAATCAAATCTTGGAATGGTCGCTGATGAGCCTTCACTACCACCAACCACATCCTGTTGGGTCTCAGCATTCTCGTTAACCTTACCAATACTTCCTGACCTTTGTCTCCATCCACTGTTTCTCCATCTACCATTTTTTATGGCGAGGCAGAAGGTAAGATCGCAGCGACAAACCTTTTAGGGTTCTGAGTGTTGCAACTCCGGTGAGAATCACAACTCGATTGGGTTGGAGAGGAAGTATTAGGAGGTTGGAGCTCTGGTGTAAGGCTTTGACTGGGTGACATAGGCGACTCAGACTCTTGCTCCTGTGCTTCGTGATATGAAGATACAGTGGGGACTACACTGGAAACGTTTGAAGCTTCTAGATTTTCAGACAAAACGGAAATTTGTAGTGAGAATTGAAGAGAAAGACTGTTTGGTTTTGAGAGAAAAAGGGAATTTTTGGCTTTGATGTGAATAGTGATGAAAGAGACAACATTTGGGTTTATTTAAAGTGGGTGAGGTACCGATTACAAACGGGCATAGGTTTTTTGGGTAGACGGGTCGTTTAGTAACGAGTACGATGCTTGGGTTCGAAAGAGAGGAGAAAGAAAAACTGAAATTTTAATGACATGGCACTTTTATAGTCGTTAAAAAAGATGTGCATGAGAATACAAAGGAACTACAAACCTGAGTCAAGGGAACCAGGTTCCCTGATGCAACTTGGCGTGCAGCCCAATCCCATATCTGTCACTCATACTCAAGCTCTCGGCCTCACTCAGTCATCAATCTCTCCAGTCTCACTCATGGGGGAACAATGTCATGAAACTAGCCCAAAAATAATAATATAGTATATCAATAAATAACAATTGAGACTAAGATATGATATGAAATGAATGAATATGACTGAATATAAAATATCAATAAAATCAGTAAGATGACAGCAAAAAACGACCACTATAGGTCCAATTAGTACTAGTATAAAGCCTGAACATGATATCTAGCATGATCGATAGCTCAATTATTTTATAACATGATGAAAATACGGATATCAACAAGATAGAACCTTTATACAGTGCCTTGGAATCGACTAGGTCACAATTCTCACGGTGCACGCCCACACGTCCGTCACTTGGCATGTGCGTCACCTCAATACCAATCATATAGCACATAATTCGGGGTTTCAAATCCTCATAACCAAGTTTGAAAGTATTACTTACCTCAATCCGGGAAAAACTCTACTCCAACATGCATTTGCCTCTCAAAGCGGTCTCCAAACGTCCCGAATCTAACCACAATAAGTACAATACAATCAATATAGGCTAAAGGAATCAATTCCACAAGAAAAATATGAATTTATAAGCTAAAATTCGAAATTGGCCAAAACTCAGCCCCCGTGCCCACGTCTCAAAATTCAACAAAAGTTATAAAATCCGAAACCCACTCACTCACGAGTCTAACCATACCAAATTTACTCAAATCCGATAATAAAATCCCAATAAAAACCTCAAAAATCTAGCCCAAGAATTCTTCCTCTTTTTCCCCAATTTTCACCCGAAATCACAAATTAGATGATGGAATTAAAGGCATAATCATGGAACTTGACCAAAATTAGATAGGAATCACTTACCGCAAACACTCACGCAAGAATATCTCCAGAAATCGCCTTTTCCCGAGCTCCCAAATCAGTTTTATGTTAAACTTAAAACCCTCGTTTTTGAATCTTATATTCTACCAAGATGTACCTTCATCGCGATCGTGGAACATACCTCGCGATCGTGAAGCACAATTATATTGCCCCACAATTTAACCCTACGCGAACGCGAAGCTCTGCCCTCTGACTTACGGTTGATGAACAAAACACTTGACCTAAGTTCCTACCCCTTTTTCCTCTTTGCGAATGTGGCTTAGCACACAGTTCGTGTTACACTACTTCTCCAAGGCTACGCGATTGCGGTCCTCCACTCGTAAACGCGTAGGACAATTTCCATCACCGACCAGCTTAGCCTACGCGATCGCTTACTTGTCCACGTGATCGCGTATAAGGAAACTAGATAAGTTGACACCAAAAATTTCAACACACAAGCTAAGTCCAAAATGATCCGTTAACCTCCTGTAACACACCCAAGGACCCGTGACCTCAACCAAACATACCAACAAGTCCTAAAACACGATACGAACTTAGTCGAACCCTCAAATCACCTCAAACAATATCAAAAATACAAATTGCACACGGATTCAAGCCTAATGAACTTTGAATTTTCAAATTCTACAAACAACGCCGAAACCTATAAAATCACGTCCGATTAACCTTAAATTTTACACACAAGTCATAAATTACACCACGAACCTTCTCCAACTTTCGAAAATATAATTCGACCCCGATATCAAAAAGTCCACTCGCGGTCAAACTTTCCAAAATCTAAATTTTGCCATTTCAAGCCTAATTCTACTATGGACCTCTAAATCATAATCCGGACACACTCCTAAGTCCAAAATCACCTAACGGAGCTAACAGAACGATCAAAATTTTAAATCTGAGGTCGTTTACACATAAATCGACATCTGGTCAACTTTGCAACTTAAGCTTTCTACTAAAAGACTAAGTGTCTCAATACTCTGAAATCTCTTCGGACCCGAACCAACTAACCCGTTAAATCATATAACAGCTGTAGAATACAAAAGAAGCAAAAAATAGGGGAATAGGGCTACAATTCTTGAAATAATTGGCCGGATCGTTACTACTATTCTGTAATTAAGTTAATGTATTTGAAAGCTTGATTAATCCGTTGATTTATAAGCGTTATGTATAACAAGAGTTTAGCCATGGGTGATATACTAAGTCTATAACCAATTAACTTCTAGGGTTCTAGGGAGGAACTAAGCAAAAGAATAAAAGGATTTGTTCTCAACATGTTGATTGTAGTAAAAGAGATTGATGGGTTTAGTGAGAAAGAGTTGGGAGAAAAACAAAGAGATACAGACGATGAGTTGAATTGGAGGAGAAATAGTTGGACAATGGAGCTGTTAAGAAGAAGATAAATATCTCATGGGGCGGGGGTTAAACATTTATGGCTGACATGGTTTTAAGAAAAATTAGCCTTAAATATGAACCAATAGTCTATTTTTTAAAAACCTCACATGGTCAACAAGTCAACAGTTCGTGTGAAGGGCATTTTTAAGACAAACAGTAATGTTAAGGACATTTATGGCCCAAGAGGTGGAAGGATGGCATAATTGAGCCATTCATTTGTACATAATTCAAATTTTAAAACCATATTCATTACTGTAAGCATGCTAAAGTGAAGCAAAATATTAGTGTAGTTGATCCATCAAAACATTAAGACATCAAAATTTCTGCAGTAATTCATAAATAATCTATATATATCTATAATTGAGGGACATAGCCCCAGCGATGTGGCACTCTTCTAAGCCAGGGTTTCAACTTATCTTTTTTCTCAATATTTTACCTTTTCTCTATTATTTTGCTTCTTTCCTCTTTGTTTCAATTTTTTTGGCCCTTCGGTTAAACACTCAAAAGTCATGCCCATTCGTAATTAGGGTTGGGCATATATCGGCTATAACAGATAGCTCGAACTGATAAAATACTATTGGGTTATGGATATTGAGTTATTGAATAAATAGTTCGATAAAGATTTAATATTATTTGACTATTGGTTATCAGTTCGGGTCTCTGTTTGCCCAATTTTATTAACGGTTTCACCGATAGTACAATATGCTTTAACACAATTATATTTTTACACACTAAATACATAAAGCCACCTTATGATTTTGTTCCCTCAATTCTCTCGGCGGTTACTCTTCATCCTCAGACCTTATTCACTAGAGTAAGTTTTAAACTTTTATGAATTTCTCATGTTATTTCCCCGGTTAAGATTTGTAGTTCTATACTTTAAAGAATTAATTGTTTGGATTTTTAGTTTTTCTATTTGTTTCTTTTGCTGCATTAATTCTTTAGTATTTACAAGATTAGAAATTTATTATTTTCCTATTAGTTATGCCCGCCCGCAGGGAGATAGTTAATAAGATTAGATTATTAAATGTCTTATTCCTTACTCCTACTAACTTATAACTTTGAAACTTGAGATCAATCATTGGGATTTTCAAATGCAAAGAAAGTATTCTCTTCTAAAGTTGAAATTTAATCCATCTTTTCTTATGAGCAAAAATTCAGTTCCTTTCTCTTAACAATATGATACCGATTTCTATAATAAAAACATGAAATTTTTGGATATTTTTTTATTTTTATCGGGGCAAACAGATAATCGAACCGATAAAGATCGATAACCGACAACCGACAACCGACAAATCGATACCTAATAACCGAAATTTTATCGGTTCGGTTATCGGTTTAGCATATTTATAAATCGATAATCGATATGCCGAACCGATAACATTCACAACCGAACCGAAACGACTGATAACCATCCCTATTTGTAACCCTTTTCATTAAACCCACATCTATTAATCATTATCTTACTTAAGAAGAAGCAGCGTTTCAACAGAGCCAACTTCTACATAGTTCAAAAGTCTTTGCATGAATAAGAAAGAAAAAACTAAAACACAAGTTTGATCTATCATTGAACAAAAACTTTTCTGCTGTCGAAACTGTTTCTCATCAACCGTTGAAAGATGGCTTCAACGTATTACCGACTTTACATTGAGATATTTTGCCTTCTTCCACTTTCTATGTAAAAGAGGTTAGTTTTCTCATCATCGTAAAAATATTGTATGGTTGTCTTTGCCGATTGCCGCTTCCATTGTGTTGCTAATTTGACGTATCTTCCGATTCTTCGTAATGAATTTTGCTACATTGGAAAGTAAATCCTGAAACTTAGCTTTCAAGAAGAATTTGCAAAATAGTTAAAAAGGCAAAAAGACTTGAAAAATGGACAATGTAATTATTATGGCTATATGTACTAACAGTCCCACGTACCTTGAAACTCGACTTCCCTTAAAACTTCTTGCATAGAGGAAAAATGTTGCAACTCAACTAACAGGAAAAACTATTATAAAAAGATACGTCTTGAAAATTTAAAAATGCCTTTGTTTGCGTGATGCGTTCTGTGTTGTCGAGTGATCCACAAACTTAAATTTATGTGTATGTATTTTGGAACAGGCTGGGTTTTGGTTAATCTGTTTATTTCCTACACACGATGTGTAAAAAAGGCTGATCGTATTTTGCCAGTAAATGGTACAATTGAATTTGTACGTGGTTTCTAGACAAGTAGACTAATTTGATCCAGAAATAATAAAATAATTAAAGAATAATGCGATACTTAGCCTCAAAATGTAGATAAAATAGTAGAAATAAGGATTCTGGGAGCAAGACTTCCAGTCACAGCAATGATGAGATCAAAAAGCAAGAAAGTAAATGGTATTAAGCTTTGTAGAGAATGTAGTATAAGTTTGCCAGAAAATTCGTATCCTCCACAATGATAATAGAGCTCTCTATTTATAGCTATGTCTTGGGAAGAAGGCCCTAGGATTGTTCCCTCCTTTAATGTCAATTATGAGGGCCATTGATGAAGGTGTAATGGTTGAAATAAATGCCAAATCCCTTGTAACGAACTGTCGTTCCTAATACTGCAAAATATTCTCTATTAAATGCTACCGGACGCAAAACATTTAATACACCTTAATGAATATCCTCTCACGGTGACAAGCGGAATAGCTATGTTCGATGACTATCTCTGTCCACGTGTCCTTCCTCTAGGCGACCACATGTCATATCATTTCTCCTTATACAGATAATCTCCATGCTTTCCGATGACACAATCTTGTGTTACCGGGAAGTTGGTAGAAAGACTCCTTTTGGCGGAAATTACTATAATCCTCTTTGCAGGCTTCTGACAGTTGATTAGACACACGTCTCTCCGTATTTAATGCCCCGAACATGCGTCATCCCACGATTCAGCACAATCTTTATCGATTATCGAGGTAATCATGGCCATGAATTTAGCCGCCAAAATTTTAATTATAAGCATTACCCTTTTTCTATGTACTTCATAATTTCTCAAACTTTTAACTTGCATCTTTGTTTTTCCATCTTTTCCCTAATTCTCTTTGAACAAAAACCCCTCTCCATCTTCTTATTCAATGGCTTCTTCTTTCAAACGCGTTAGCTCTTCAATGAAAAATAACAAGACTGAGGATTCTGCTCCTCCGACGGTAGGTTCCATCATCCCTTGAAGTCTTACCACCACAAAAGACTTCGAAAAAAAACTCCCTACTGCTAACCCTCATTCATGGGCTGTCAGTAGGTATCCTTCTTAAATTCCCCCTTCTAATATTCCTACTGTGAAGGAAGACTGCCATCGCCATGACTTAGATATTGTTGCTCCTGATGTATCGGAGCGAGTGACCCTTTCCAGGGAGGGTTTTACATATTTGTACATGTACCCCTTTACTTTGCATGTGTTTTCTTTGAGTGGAGAACTAGATTCCATGATTGCGGAGTTCTGCCTCCGCTACCAAATATGTTTGGCACAGGTGAGTCCCTCTGTGTGGAGGACGATTTCTTGCCTTCGGCGCCTGTGCCAGGAGACTGGAGAAGAACTAACCTTAGCTCATATGATGAATCTTTACTTCCCAAGATTTTCTGGAGGATAAGGGGCATGATAAACCTCTACAAACATGGCCACCATGCTCTGTGGACGAGCATGGATGATGATAGTGACCGTGGATGGACAAGATAGTTTATTGTAATTGCCACAAATAATATCATTCCGTCAACGGCATCATCCTTTCCGGCCACTTGGAATCATACTCGTAAGATCTTTATCCAGTGCATTTTCTTTTGCTAAATATTCTTTTATGCATGCATTGATTCTTCATCCTTCGTATGATTTTAGCAACTTGATGGACCCCACGGGTGGTGTAAGGCCTAGACTGATGGGTTCAAAGGATTTTGGACGTTACGATGCCCAAAACTCATTTGTGGAAAGAACTGGCCCTTAAATACGGGTAGAAGGCCAAAAATTATGGTAATTCGTACTCACCTTATATCAATTTTTCATGTGAAGAATTTGACTAATTTCTTCTATCTTTTTGTGGAAATCAAGTCTATCTGCGGGCTCAGTTGTTATCCCCTAAGAGGACATTTTGGCTGATCCTGCTGATGCGGCGAGGCTACTTCAGGAGGCACTTACTCGAGCAGGTATCTCCGGGCCTTCTTTGAGCATAGGTATTTCATTACAGACTCCCCAACCGGAGAACAAGAAACCAAAGAGAAGGCATTCCTTTGCGGTTGGAGAAAAGAATAAAAGCTCGAAGACTACTACCCCTGTGTCATCTTCAGAAGTTGTGATCAGTAGCCCTCCTCCGGGCCGGTAATCGACACAGTGATGATTGACGATGATGGATAAGCCAGTGATGATGGTGCTTCTCTACATAGAAGGTGACATTCATCATCAACTCAACAGAATGCTCCATCTGCTGAGTTAAGCACTCCAACCGAGGACGACTTCTCGATGCTCTGGGGGAGTTTGATTTGGTAGAAAATGCCAACTCCCGCTATCGGGTCCCAATAGCTGTGCCCGGTACTGTGGGGCCGAGTACCGAGTCCCTGCCGTCTTTTTTTGGTGAGCATCCCATCGGCGCTGCACTTGGTGCAAGTGCTTCACATCCTTCAATTCCATTAGCTTCATTCCCATCTTCATCACCACCATCAATTGCTACATCATTTCCATATTCATCCACTCTTCCACCATCAATTGCTACATCATCTCCATCGGCCACATCTGGTCATGAAGGAGATGTTCCTCCCCTCCAGTCCCAGTCCAAGGGAATTTGGGGCAAAATTATGCTGCCCTTTCTGAAAATCCGCAAAGGAGGAGGAGCATAACTCTTTCGCTCTCTACTAGGCGTAATTTGCTTTTCCGATCAGTGGATCTTGCTAATTATCTGAAGCCTTTGGCTTTGGAAAGAGATTGGGAAAGGATCCAAGCACTTTCGGGAGAGTGTTTGATAAACAATGCCATGCATAATGCTGCAGCGGTGCGTTCCTTTCTTCATTTGTGATTTCTTCTACTTATGCCTGAATGCATTTTAAGTTTTGTGTCTCCTATTTTGTAGGCCAACTTTCTTGCTTCTGAGGGACTTTAGAAGTTGATTTATGAGAAAGAGGAACTTACTTCTGAATGGAATCAACTTTTGACAAAAGGGGACCAGATTGTCCTCTGCCTCTCAAAATAGGAAACCAAAGCCACCGAGGCAGTTGTATTGGAGGCTCATTTGCAGCAAAGCGAGCAAGAGGTGGTGAACCTTAGGCAAAAAATTAGCCCGCTAAGGATTAGATTCGATGAAGCTAAGGCTAAATGGGCTGAAGTTCAGGACCCTGTTCTTGCTCCAACCGAGCACGATGCTGCCACTTATGAGAAAGTGACTGAATTAGAAGTAGCCTTGGACTCCAAAATTAAAGAGCTTGCTGCAATGGAGTGGAAGTGTGCCCGGTTGGAGGAGAAGTACAGAAAAACTATTGAGCATAATAGGCTCTTTAGTTCAACTGTCCGCGACCATGATATCAGCCTCCAATCTGTTACGTCCGCTCGAAAAAGCCTCTCGGAGGAGATAACCTAACTTAAGGAAAAGCTCAAATGTCGATCGTCTTCCCTCATTGTTGAAAAACCTGAGGTCATGTACAAAATGAGGAGAAAAACCTTGGAAGAGGTCAAAGCAGGCATCTTTTACTTTGATGCCGAAATTGCTAGGGCCCGAGAGCTTGAGTTGGCTGCTAAAAATGGACTCCCGGTGCAGTCTGATGCTTCTGGTTCTTCTGATTCCGGTTCCGAGTATTAGAGAACTGAAGATGACTCAGAGGATGATGATGCTGAATACCAAATTGGGGAAAATGTTGAGTGATCGACGGATCCACCCACTTCTCCCGAGGGCGCAGACACTTCTCTTCCTCCTTATTTCGGAGATGCTGCAGTTTAGCTTTTATTTTCTTTTTTCCATTCTTGTATCTTTGCCATTTTTGTTTTATTAAATAAAGACACATTTTTGCTCAAGTATTGTTTGAGTCTTATTTTTCGTTCGAATATCCATGCAAGTCTTTAATCGTTGCATTTTCTTAAGAATTTTTCTCACGTTTTCATTTTCTGCTTTGCTATGCGTTTTTTCGGATGCATTTTCTTTGAAATAATTTGATTCCGAACATCATCCCATTTACATGAGGGTTTCTATAAGTGTTTGTGTAAGTTTACTTTTTGCGTCTTTTAGTATACATCATCGGGTGCATTCTTTCACCAAAGGCATTTTGATTTCGGGCATAAATTCTTCCGAAACCAACCTTTTAACGTGAGGGTTTTCATAAGTTTTTGCACAAGTTTAATTTTTGCATCTTTTAGTATACGTCTTCGAGTGAATTCTTTCCCCGAAGGCATTTTGATTTCGGGCATAAATTCTTCCGAAACCAACCCTTTAACTTGAAGGTTTTTATAAGAGAGGGTCCTCTTATGTTTACAGTGCTCTTGAACATGACGTCTCCTGTTCATTATAGCACTAGCATTTGAAGTATTTGTTTAACTTTCAAATGACAAAGTTAATTCATCGTTCAAACAAGAAACAAGATAAAAACAAAAGGATTTCATTTTATTTAATTCCTTCTATTTTTAAAAGTATTAAAGAATTTGTTATGATAAACAAAGAAGTAGCCATTGCTTGTGGCCATCTTGTACAATTTGTTTATACGGGGATGGATGTGCAGTCCCCAATCCCGATGACACATTTATACTTCCGGATTTTTGTTACCGGTCGATGTGGTAGTTATTGATGTCATATCCTCATATTATCCCCCCCCCCCCGTTGTGTTCGAATGCGAATTGGAACACTGGAAGTCTTATGCCTTCAAAGATTCCACCAATGGATTGCTAGAGAATCCTTCACTTGGTAACATATCTTACTTTCCCTCAGAAATCTACGCTATTGAGCAAAAGATTATTTAACAATCCTCTAGTGATTTATGCTCGTGAACAGTCGGGTAATATTTGCTCAATAGCAAACTTAACTTCCTAGTAGGAATTTGCTATAGATCCAAAGGCTATCTAACCATCCCCGAGTAGAAATTTGCTGATTTGCCTTGATATTTAAGGTCTTATTGCTGCTGTCTTCGTAGTATGCTTTCTATTGCTGCCTCATTAAAAACCTTGTCAGAAAAACTCAATTGGGACGAAAACTAAATGAAGGAAAAAAGAGTGCAGTACATACTTTCAGATTGGATATTGTTCATCAGCAATAATATCTTTTGAGGTGCGCCACATTCCAATTGCTGTGCAATTTTTCTCCATTTTGGTTCTCCAACTCGTATGAACCTTTTTTGGTGACAGCTAAGATCCGGTAGGGACCTTCCCACGTTGGCCCCAGCTTCCCCGCATTGAGTTCCCGGATATTTTGGGTCACTTTCCTTAAGACCAAATCTCTTACTTTGAAATAACGGAAATTGGCTCTTTCATTATAATATCGCTTCATTCTCTGCTTTTAAGCTGCCATTCTTACACACACCAAATCCCTTCACGTTTCAAGCAGTTCTATGTTGATCAGCATTGGTTTGTTATTCGATTCTTGATTTTATTGGAAGTATCTCAAAGTATGTTCTCCCACTTCTACCGGGATTAAGACTTCTGCACCGTACATAAGGGAAAAATGAGTCTCTCTTGTGCTCGACTTCGCCATTGTTCGATAGGCCCATACAACTCCGGGTAATTCTTTGGGCCAATTGCCTTTTTTTTACTTCCAATCTTTTCTTAAGGTTTTCAATAATCACTTTATTTGTTGACTCCACTTAACCGTTTGCGCTCGGATGATAAGGTAAGAGGTGATCATCTTTATCTTCAAATCTTCAAGAAACTTTGTAATTTTTACGCCGATAAATTGCTGCCCATTATCACATGCTATCTCTTTTGGTATTCCGAACCTGCAAATTATATTTTCCCATAGGAAGTCGATCATTTTGCATTCTCTGATATTCTGATAAGGACCTACTTCCACCCATTCGGAAAAATATTTAGTCAAAACTAAAAGAAATCTTATCTTTCCAGCAGCCGGTGGTAGTGGTACAATGATGTCCATCCCCTATTTCATGAATGGCCATGGGTACAGAACCGAATATAAGGGTTCTACAGGTTGATGTACTAGTGGCGCATAACGCTGGCACTTATCGTATTTTTGGACGAATTCTTTGGCGTCTTCTTCCATGCGGGGCAAGTAATATCCTGCCCGAACTAATTTCAGCACCAAAGAATATGCTCCCAAGTGGTTGCCGCATATTACTTCATGAACTTCTCTCATGACGTAATCAGTTTCGGATGCACCCAAGTACCGGGCCAAAGGCCCTCGAAGGATTTTCTATATAATTGGTCTTTCTGGAAGTTATAACGTGTAGCTTTTGTGCGCACTGCTCGTGACGCTTTGGGATCCTCAGGTGACTTCTCGTGCTCGAGATAGTCAATTATTTCATTTCTTCAGTCCCAGACAAAACTAGCTGAATTCACCTCATAGAAACCATATGCATCCAGGATTGAATTCATTAGTTGTACCACCGTCCTTAGTCCTGATTCCTTGATTTTTGTCGATGAGCCCAAATTTTCCAAGGCATCTGCTTTCGTGTTTTCTTCCCATGGGATATGACTAATTGACCACTCCTGGAATCATGCCAATAGAGCCTGAACCTTTACCATATATTGTTGCATACGGTCCTATTTGGTGTCAAAGATCACGTAGACCTGATTTACCACCAACTGCGAATCCAATTTGATTTCAGTGACCTTAGAGTCATGTTCCCGGGCCAGCTCGATCCCTGTAATCAAAGCTTCATACTCTATTTCATTGTTAGTTAAGGAGATCCTTCTGATGGCTTGCCTTAGGTTTTCTCCCGATAGTGTGATTAACACTATTCTGAGCCCGGACCCTTTTACGTTGGAAGATCCATCCGTAAATAAGGTCCAAACCCCTGATGTTGATTTAGACACCAATACTGCCTTCTTGGTTGCCATAGGCAAGAGTCCTAGACTGAAGTCGGCCACGAAGTCAGCCAAGACTTCTGACTTAATTGTATTCCTTGGTTTGTATTCAATATCATATTCACTCATTTGAATGTCCCATTTGACCAATCTTCTCGAGACCTCGGGCTTATGAAGAATGTTCCGCAAAGGAAAAGTAGTCACCACCAATATCGGGTGACACTAGAAGTAGGTCCTCAGCTTCTGAGTAGCTACTACGAGAGCTAAGGCCAATTTTTTCACATGTGGGTAGCAAGTTTCCGCTCCCATTAAATTTTACTAACATAATAAATGAGAAATTGCATACCTTCGTCCTCTCAACTATAACTGTACTTACCGCAACTTCTGAAATCGTGAGGTAGACTAGCAATGTTTCACCTTCTTTTGGTAGAGAGCAAAGGGTGGCTTGACAAGTACCTATTTAACTCCTTAAAGTCTTGCTGACATTCCGATGTCCATACAAAATCATTCTTCTTTTCGAGCAGTGCGAAGAAGAGATGATATTTTTCCGACGATCGGGAAATGAACCTACTCAATGTTGCTAATCTCCATGTAAGCCTCTAGACTTTTTTTACGTTTGACAATTGGTCCAGGATATCTTCTATGGACTTGATTTTGTCGGGGTTTAACTCAATTACCTTTTGTGAGACCAGGAATCCTAAGAACTTACTAGCGCTGACCCCGAAACCGCACTTCTCGGGGTTAAATTTCATGTAATGCTCCTTCAGGATGTCGAATATTTCTTGAAAATGCTTAAGGTGGTCCCCTGCATTCAAAGACTTAACGAGTATATCGTCTATATATACTTCCATAGTCTTTCCTATTTGTTTCTCAAACATCTTATTCATGAGCCGCTGATAGGTGGCTCCAACGTTTTCTAACACGAAGGGCATCACACTGTAGCAATATATATTAAAATTCATTATAAATAAAGTATTTTCCTTATCTTATGGGTTCATCTTGATTTGATTGTACCCAAAATAAGCATCGAGGAAACTCATTAACTTGTGTCTGGCAGTGGCATCAATCATTTGATCGATATTTGGCAATAGCAACGACTCTTTCGGGCACGCCTAATTAAGATACTTATAGTATGTGCATATACGAAACTTATTATTTTTTTAGGAACTACTACTACATGACCTAGCCAGCCCGGATAACTTACCCTCGGATTGAACCGATATTGAGTAAGCGATTACCTCTTCTTTGCCAAATTTATTCCTCGCTTTAGCTATAGGGCGCTTCTTTTGTCTTACCGGAGGTATGTCGGGATCCAAGCTTAAGTTGCGCATGGCTTTTTCCGTCAGGATACCTGCCATATCCTCGTGGAGCCATGTAACAAATCAATGTTAATTTTTATGAAATTCAATAAAAGCAGAACTGATCTCCGTGTGTAGTCCTGTTCCCAAATAGAATTTCCATTTTAGGAATTCTTCGAACAACGCAACTTGCTCTAGTTCTTCCTCCATGGACTTCGTTGCGTCCGTTTCTTCTGGAACGTGGAAATACCTTGCCACCTGATACTGTTCCGATTCTTCTATCCCCGGGCTAACTTCCTCTAATTTGGGGGTAGTTGTCGATTCTTGTAATTGTTATGCCACGCACTCCTTTCCTTTTCTGATTGCATTCATCTCCCTTGCTGCTGGTTGATCACCCCTTATCTGCTTTATCCCCTCAGGTGTTTGGAATTTCAACAATTGATGATACGTTAAAGGCACAACTTTCATCTCGTGTAACCATGGCCTTCCTTTATACAATATTATACGCCATGTCTCCCTTTACAACTTTGAAGAGAGCTGTATTAATTAATCCTTCAGCATTTGTGAAAGCAAAATCTCTCTCCCAATTTATCACGCTTACGAGGTTGAATCCAACGAGGAGCTTTATTGCCGAAATGATGCTTTCGGTGAGTCTGGTTTGCTCCAGTACTCTCCACTGTATGATATTAGTTGAACTTCCTGTATCCACTAAAACATTTTTAATCTTAAAATCTAATACATTTAAAGAAATTACCAGTGCATCATTGTGTGGAAACATCAATCCATCTGCATCTTCCTCTGTGAAAGTGATATCATCTTCCCGGAGCCTTTTACTATGAGTTATTTGAAACTTTCGTCCTCTTCATCGCCAAAATGGTGACCCTATTAATCTCATTTCCCTCAAATATCATATTGATCATTTGGCCTGGGGGGATCTTCTCTTGCTTTCGAGGGTTCCGTATTATCTCTGTTCTGACCATAGTTGTTTTTGGTTCGGTCACTTAAGAATTCTCTAAGGTGACCGTTCTTCAATAATGTTGCCACTTCTTCCCGAAGGTGTCTGCAGTCCCCTAGTAGGTGGTCATTTGTCCCATGATATTCACACTATAAGTTAGGATTCCTTTGTTCTGTATCAGATCTCGAGAACCGTGCCTCTTTAATGTATTTCATTGCTGACACTAATTCTAATGTACTGACATTAAAGTTGTATTCCGATAACCTAGGGTAAGAAAAATCCTATGACCCTTACAGTTTTCTCCTGCTGAGATATGTTGTTCCGACCGCGATCGGTCCTTCTGTTAAGGGTGAACTTATTTGTTGTTCGGAGGTTTCTGCTACGGCCTTCAATCCGCTCGTATGGCAAAAATTGGCTCCTCAAAGTCCGTCTATCGTAGTTATCTTTTGATTTTTCTCTATCCTTCTCCTATCATTTGGCCGATGATGGAAAGCCAACTTGATCATCTTTGATTCTTATCTTTGACTCGTACCAGTTGTGGCATCCGCCCAAGTCGTTGCTTGAAACTCGAGCAGAATTTCCTTCAATTTTCGGGAAGCATCTGAACTTGTCGGATTCAATCCTTTGGTGAATGCTTCAGCTGCCCATTCATCTAGGATAGCTAGAAGCAACATTCTTACCATTTGTAAACGAGTGACGTATTCGCATAACAACTTCGACTCTCCTATGCAATCCTGAATATATCGGCCTTTCGGGCATTACCTTCCTGGCCCCGGCATGAGCCTTGATAAAGGAATCCACAAGCAACTCAAAGGAGTCAATTGAATGATCCGGTAATAATGAATACCACGTCAGAGCTCCTCTCGTGAGAGTTTCTCTAAATTTCTTTAACAACATAGATTCCATTTGGTGAGGAGCTAAATCATTTTCTTCTACCACTATTATGGCCAAAATCCTAACGCCTGGCAATGTAGCCACCAAAAAGTTCGGACGCACCATTTTTGTGCGATCAAGGGAGCTAGTATGTGCGACCGCACTTGGAATTATGCAGACCACACAATGGGAGTGTAGATGAGGTACTATATAAATGAGGTTTAGGGCATTATTTCATATT
Source organism: Nicotiana glauca (assembly GCA_026770625.1). Taxonomy (NCBI): domain Eukaryota; kingdom Viridiplantae; phylum Streptophyta; class Magnoliopsida; order Solanales; family Solanaceae; genus Nicotiana; species Nicotiana glauca. The sequence goes on along the minus strand of MU771061.1, from coordinate 13,278 downwards.
TTGGACCTCGGGAGCTCGGTTTATGATGATGTTTTGTGGGTTTTTCAAGAAATTCATTGGGGTAAGTGATTCTAACTCAGGTTTGGTTAATATACATGAATATATCATTGATTTCACCGACTAGTACTTCGAGATGGAAATTAACATTGTAGAAATTTTATAAAACGAATTTATTGGGTTTGAATATTGATTCGAAGTCGAATTTGAATAAAACTAGTATGGTTGGACTCATAACTGAATAGGTTGTCGGATTTTATGACGTTTATCGGATTTCGAGACGTGGGCCCGGGGTCCAGCTTTTTGAGTTGACTTCTTGACTTTTGACCTAAAAGCTTAGTATTTTCTTATGGAATTGATTCCTTTAACTCGTGTTAATTGTATTAAATTGTTAGTGGTTAGATTCAAGGCATTCAGAGGCTGATTTAAGAGGCAAAGGCATTGCAGAGTAAAGATTTGCTCGGATAGTAAGTAACAGTGATAAATATGGTCATGAGGGTATGAAACTCCGGACATTGTGCTATGTGATATCTTTGGAGGTTGCACACATGCTAGGTGACGCGCGTGTGGGTGTGCACCATAGGGATTGTGACTTGGTCCGTCTCGTGGAACCATAAATTGGAACAACTTGTTATTGCTATATGTTTCTCTCAGTGTTATAGAAATTAGACTGAAGTCCATGTTAGAAATCATGTTTAGGCCATATGATATCACTGTTTGTAACCTGTTGAGGTTGGGTACTTATTGAATTAATTGCTATTTGTTGTTTGTCCTCAGTCATGATTTTTCTTGCGCACCACACCTCCATCTCTTCTTATCTTTTGTTCATACATGATGTTATCTCTGTTTAGGCTGATTTATATGACTTCTGAGAGCCCAAGAGAATAGGGAGGTTGATGACTGAGTGAGGCTTAGGGCCTAATTGTGAGGTCATTGATACTATAGCTCGTGAGTTATCCATGCTGATTCTGATATTGATACTATAGCACATGAGTTGTCCGTGCAGCAAGTGAGTTATCCGTGCGGATTTTGATATTGATACTATAGCACGTGAGTTGACCGTGCATCATGTGAGTTGTCCGTGCGAATTCTGATATCGATACTATAGCACGTGAGTTGTCCGTGTGGATATAGAGCTTGGGCTGAAGGATCCCCTATAAAGTTTGCACACCCCCAGTGAGTGCAGGTACCCATTAAGTGTGAGTACTGAGGGCTAAGAGCCGAGTGATTGAGCTGTTGAAACGAACTGAGAGACTGTTGCCCTGCTAGGTTGTACTTACTTTCATTGTTGTGCACTTAGTTGCTATTTATCATTGTTGTGAAATTGTTGAAAGATCTTATATCTGGCTTTACTTGATCTTGAAATTGTATAAACTGATTTGATTTAAATTGCCGGATTTGAAAGCATTCCTATCTTTTACTGAAATTTCTGAAATGAACTTTCATGTATAGCTCATCACTGCTTCTCAGTTCCTTATTTGTTTCTGTTACTTACTGAGTTAGAAGTACTCACATTACTCCCTAGACCTTGTGTGCAGATCCAGGTGTGCACAGTCATAGCGGACGTTGATATTGTGTTAGGTTGATTACCGGAGATCTACAAGGTAGCTGCCGACGATTTCAGGCCTTGTGCTCCTTCTTTACTCTTTCTTTCTGTAAAGACATTTAGAATCAGACTATTGTAAGAACTGTCTTTTGGATTAAAAGTCTAGTTGCTCATGACTTAGTGACACCCCGGGGCTATCTTTCCGCATCCTAATTTGAGTTTAACTCTTGTTCTTATGAAAAAACTATTATAAAAAGCCTTTTGATTTATCTTTTATGAAATATCAAAGTGTTTTTGGAATTTTTGTCTTACCTAGTACCACGATAGGCGCCATCATGACGGGTTAGAATTTTTGGGTCATGACAGTCATATAAATCTAAACAGAATTTCAAGGTATGTTAAGGATGGACTTTTAAGTTCATTAAAAGTGGAGGCACTACCAACTTGTGAATCTTGTTTAGAAGAAAAATAACAAAATGAAATTTCCTCTCAAGAGGAAATCGAGAAAGTGATAAATTAGAGTTAATTCATTTTGATTTGTGTGGTCTAATGAATGTCCAAGCAAGAGGTGGTTTTGAGTATTTTGTGACTTTCACAAATAATTACTCAAAGTATGGATATATTTATTTGTTGCGTCGAAAGTATGAATGTTTTGAAAATTTCAAAGAATTTAAGACAGAGACTAAAAGGCAACATAGTAAATATATCAAGGCTGTGGAGGTTTTGCTGAGGTCGCGGTCTTGCAACTCTGGAACTGGAGACTGAGATTAATTTGCTTTGTTCACGCTTCAATAGGCAACTCGAATAATATACATATGTGCTAATGGGTTAATTCACACGTGAATATGATATTGTAGTTGCTATGGCTGCGATATATAATCCAATAATTGGTATCAAAGCCTACTCACGTCTAATTAAATGATTAGGATGAACATGAAAAATTAGTATTATGTTAATATATAAGTTGTGAACTACATGTAACGACTATTTTTCTGTAAAACTACATTATTTTTGGCATAAATATTTGCTCCGAGTATTATGATTACTCTGAAAATCGTGTAATATCCGCTTATTGTTAATGATATTTTATTAGAATAATCTGAAAAATTTGTTAATCCATGAAAAATGCAAAAGTCAATATTTGGCTGAATTGTCCAGAAGGTCAACATATTGACAGACTCCGATTGACTTGAAACTTGGCAGGTCCATGCGAAACGGCCAAGTGAGCAATACTCATCAGTTTTGCTCATGCTGTAAGCCATTTTTTGGGCTTTCGGGGCCGTTTAGATGGTGATTTGGAGGTTTTTTCAATTTTCTAAACATATTTCAAAAATACTTTTGAGTTGTTTTTAATACAGTGGTGGGAGGGATCATTTCCTATGGACTCCAGTGTTAAGTTCTGGTGATATAATATTTTTACACGTTAACGTAGGTCTTCTTCCATATTGGATAAACTCATTATAGATAATCACTAGGTTATACTAGTTGTAGATTACTTGTATTTACTCTCCATCTGAGTAAGCCATTTTTTGGGATTTCGGGGTCATTTAGATGGTGTTTTGGATGTTTTTTTTTTAATTTTCTAGAAATTTTTCAAAAATATTTTTGAGTTGTTTTTAATATAGTGGTGGTAGGGATCGTTTCTTATAGACTCCAGGGTTAAATTCTGGTGACATAATGTTTTTACACCTTACCGTAGGTCTTCTTCCATATCGGATAAACTCATTATAGATAATAACTAGGTTATACTAGTTGTAAATTACTTGTATTTACTCTCCATCTGAATATGCCATTTTTTGGGCTTTCAGGGTCGTTTAGATGGCGTTTTGGACCTTTTTTTTTATTTTCTAGAAATTTTTCAAAAATGTTTTTGAGTTTTCTTTTAATATATTGGTTGTAGGGATCGTTTCCTATGGACTTGGATCGTTTCCTATGGACTCCAGTGTTAAATTCTGGTGACATAATATTTTTACACGTTGATATATGTCTTCTCCCATTCGGATAAACTCGTTATAGATAATCACTAGGTTATACTAGTTGTTGATTATTTTTATTTACTTTCCATCTGAGTAAGTCGTTTTTGGGATTTCGGGGTTATTTAGATGGTGCTTTGGACGTTTATTTAATTTTCTAGAAGTTTTTCAAAAATATTTTTGAGTTGTTTTTAATCAAGTATTGTTAGGGATTGTTTCCTATGGACTCCATGTTTAAATTCTGGTGATATAATATTTTTATACGTTGATGTAGGTTTTCTTCCATATCGGATAAACTCATTATAGATAATCATTATACTATACTAGTTGTTGAATACTTGTATTTACTCTCCATCTAAGTATGCATGTTGGTCAATGAGACTAGTATATTGAATGTTGATATTCAGTTAACTTAAATTAACAGATTACTCTCCATCTGAGTATGGCCTGTTTAAATTCATGGAGTGAATAATCTATCATTACATATGTATATTACAAGAATAGCTTGTTTTCAATCGAAATTTGTTGTTCAAGGTACATAGATTATATGTATGTAGTGTGTTTTGAATTGAATATTGAATAATACATGATTGATTTTGATCTATTTATTTAATTATCTCTCAGATTAACAATGACTGCTTTCAATCCCTTTACTGCTATTCTTACTCAAAACAAACTTGAGGGTCCGAATTATGTTGATTGGTAATGAAACTTAGATATTGTCCTAATTGCTGAAGAGTACAAATTTGTACCCGATGAGGTGTTTTTAGAAAAACTTGGAGATGATGCTACGGATGATGAACGGAAAGCTTACTAAAAGCGGGTTAATGCTGATGAGATGGTGCGGTGTTACATTCTGGCATCTATGTCAAATATTCTACAATGTCAGCATCAGTCTATGGAGTCTGCTTATGACATTCTGGAAAATCTCACATAAATGTTTGGAGATCATAATCGTGTGGCTAAGCAGACTGCCATGAAAGCTCTTCTAAATACCTAAATTATTGAAAGTTCATCTGTTAGGGACCATGTTCTGAAGATGATCAGTCTTCTGAATGAATTGGAGGTCCTTGGAGCTAACATTGATAAGGATACGCAGGTTGAAATGATCGTGTAGACTTTGCCAGACAAATTTTAGCAGTTTTACCTAAATTATAACATGAACAAAATGGAATTGTCACTTGTGAAATTGCTAATTGAGTTGCAGTCAACAAAGACTATTATCAAGCAACAATCTCCTCATGTGGCATTGAATTTTGAGGTAGGTTTTTGTTTTAAGACGAGAGGCGGGTAGAAGAAGAAAAAGGCTCAAAACCCCTATGTTTGTGGCGCAACTGCTAGTGTGAAAAAGGCTAAGATCAAGTGTTATCACTGCAAGAAGCCTGTGCATCATAAGAAGCAATGTCCGGCTTATCTGGCCAAGCTGAATAATAAACTAGTTTATTTACATCTACTTTTTGTTGAAACTCTTATAGCAGTTATTTCTACCATGTCATGGTATGTAGATTCGGGAGCCACTAATCATGTCTGCTCTTATTTGCAAGGGTTTCAGGTAACGCGACAACTAAGTAGAGGAGAAATCAATGTTTATCAAGCAGATGGTTCGGCAGTCACAGCTTTAGCATTAGGAAATATTAGTATTTCGTTTGGTGGTGATAGAGTATTAGCTTTAAAGGACACATTATATGTACTTTCCGTTAGAAAGAATTTAATTTCAGTTTCTATCGCTATGAGAGATAGTTATAACATTCATTTTCATGATATCAATAAATGTGTTATTAATTAGAATAAACGTTATCTCTCTTCGGCTACATTGATTAATGGTCTTTTTATTGTTAACTCTTCTCCTAAATTGTTACAACCTAAAGAACTGAATCATATTAATTTACCAAATAAGAGAAAACGTTCTTCTGAATTGAGTGAAACATATTTATGGCACTTACGTTTGGGTCATATAAATCTAAACATAATTTTAAGGTTTGTTAAGGATGGACCTTTAAGTTTATTAAAAGTGGAGGTACTATTAACTTATGAATCTTATTTAGAATGAAAAATGATAAAATGAAATTTCCCTCAAAAGGAAATCGAGCAAGTGATAAATTAGAGTTAATATTTTTTGATTTCTGTGGTCCAATGAATGTCGAAGCAAGAGGTGGTTTTGAGTACTTTGTGACTTTCACAGATGATTATTCAAAGTATGGATATATTTATTTGTTGCATCGAGAGTTTGAATGTTTTGAAAAGTACAAAGAATTTAAGATAGAGATTGAAAATCGACATAATAAATATATCAAGACACTATAATTTGATCGTGGTGGGGAGTACCACTTTGCTGAATTCATTAGTTATTTATCAGAATGTGGAATTACCTCTCAATTATCTACACCGAGAACTCCACAACAAATGGTGTAGCTGAAAGTAAAAATAGGACTCTTATGAAAATTGTTAGATCAATGATGAGTCATTCCAGTTTGTCTTCTTCCTTTTGGGGACTTGCCTTAGAAATAGCAAATTACGTTCTGAATTCAGTTCCTTCAAAGTCAGTACCTTTGACCCCTATAGAATTGTGGACTGGGCGTAAGCCTAACTTGCAGCATATTCGAGTTTGGGGTTTTCCGGCACATGTGCTAAAAGGGAAAACAGATAAATTGGAGGCGAGAACGGATGTATTTGTGGGTTTGTGGGTTATCCAAAAGGGACAAAAGGTGGTTTATTCTATTGTCCTAAAGAAAATAAGGTAATTGTTTGCGTAAATGCCAAGTTTCTTTAAGAGGACTATTTGATGAACCATGTTCCTAGTAGTAAACTTATTTTATAGGAACTTAGCAAAGAAATGGAAACTCGGTCATCTGAAAAACAAAACGACCAGATGCAAACCCCAGAAGCCGATTTTGACATACCATTGCATTTTAGTAGTGGGAGAAATGTCAATAGACTTGATGTCCCACAAGAACAAGTGCCCGAAGTCATACTACCATAAAGTAGTGGGAGTCATGTTGAGTAGACTGCACAACAGGAAGAAGTTGCTGATATCCCAGTGGATAACATGGAGACTCAGGTTCCTAATAATGATGTGGTTCAACCACAAGAATATAATGGTGTAGTTGCAACTGATGTAGTGCGTAGTCGTAGTGGGAGAGAAATAAGACAACCAGTTCATTATATGCTCTTGGGAGAATCATATGATAGGATCCCTAAGGAGACAACTTCTGAACCTATCAATTACGACCAAGCACTACATGATAAAGATGCTGATAAGTGGGTTGCTGCTATGAAATCAGAGATGGGGTCTATGTACTCTAATCAAGTAGGGATCTTGTAGAACCACCTGATGGGGTTAAACCCATTAGATACAAGTGGATCTATAATTAAAAAAAAAGAGGTGTATACGGAAAAGTACAAACTTTTAAAGTAAGGTTTGTAGCGAAAGGGTTTACTTAGAAAAAAAGGATCGATTATGAGGAAACCTTCTCGCTGGTAGCCATGCTTAAGTCTATTAGGATTATCTTATTCATTGTTGCTTATTATTATTATGAGATTTGGAAAATAGATGTCAAGACAACTTTCCTTAATGGAAGTCTTGATAAGTGCATCTATATGATGCAACCATATGGTTTCATGGAAAGTGGCAAGGAACACATGTTGTGTAAGCTTAAAAGGTCCATTTATGGACTGAAACAAGCATCTAGGGCATGGAACACTTGTTTTGACAAGACGTTTAAAACTTTTGGTTTTGATCAGTGTCTTAACGAATCTTGTGTATACAAGAAATGGGATGGGGATAAAGTGATAATCTTATATGTATATGACATATTTGTCATAGGAAATAATGTGGGCATGTTGGGTGCAGTTAAACAATGATTGTCCATGCACTTCGATATGAAAGCTTTGGGAGAAGCGGATCATATCGTTGGGATCAATCTCTTGCGAGATTGCAAGAAAAGGAAATTAGGCTTATCTCAGGCTCTTTATATTGATATAATACTCTCCAAGTTTAGCATTCATGTTTCCAAGATAGGATTTCTCCTTTTCAGGCACGAAATTTCTCTATCTAAAGATCAATCTCCAAAAAATTAATAAATAGATAGAAAACATGAAGGCAGTCCCATATGCATCTGCTATGTTATGTTATCTACTACACTTGATATCTGCTTTGTCGTTGGTGTTGTTAGCAGATTAGTCTAATCCTGGGAGAGATCATTAGATAGCGGTTAAGCATATAATCAAGTACCTAAAAAGGACTAGGATTACATGCTAGTCTACCATTCGGATGACCTTGTGCCTATTGGGACTGATTCAGATTTCCAATCTGATAGAGATTCTAGAAAATCTACCTCAGAAAATGTGTTTACTCTGGGAGGTGGAGCTATAAGTTGGAGGACCATCAAGCAAACTTGTGTTGCTGATGTCACTATGGAAGCCGAATATGTGGAAGCCTATAAGGCAACCAAAGAGGCGGTTTGGCTCGGGAACTTCCTAAGAGAGTTGGGTGTGGTTTCCTCGATTCAAGCACCAATAACACTTCATTGTGATAATAGTGATGCGGTTGCAAAATTGAAGGAGCCACGAAGCCATAAAAGAGCAAAGCACATTGAGCGTAAATATAATTTAATGCGTGAAATAGTGCAAAGAGGGGATGTAGTAATCACCAATATTGCGTCGGAGAACAACTTGGCAGACCCGTTTAATAAGAGCTTGCCACAGAAGACTTTTGATAGGCATGTAGATGGAATGGGTATCAAAATTGTAGATGCATGGTTATGAGTATAAGTAGGAGATTGTTCAATATACTATAAACCATGCGTATTGTTATAGTATTCTTTCTGGAATAATTGTTTATTCATTTATTCAATTCAATAAAGTTTTATTTTAAATAGATCATGTATTTTTCTGTGCGTCTTTGCTTATATAGTAGATGATTTAGTATTTATAGTTTAGCTTATACACAGAAAATTAAATTACCGGTTCTTATAAGTCATTAAGTTTATGTTCACAATCTAATGATGAAATTGTACAGACCATCGGAATGGTTGTAGTGCAAGATTAAATATAATTTATCTTGATGATGGGCATCGTTTAATTCTGACTTCTTGTGCTAGTACATTTTGTATGTATTGAATGGATCAAGTAGAGATAAGTATTTTATACTAACTTAATAAAATAATTTCTCTAGTCCATTCAATGTACTTATACTCTTAATCTTGACATAATTATTATTAGTTGTGTGTGTCATTTATTATTTTGATTTATTAAAAGGCGAGATTCTTTCATGGGTCAATAAGCCGGATAAATTGGACAATAATGATATACATTGGCGAAGTAATAATTAGTTGATAGAATCCATGTCTCAATTTTTTAGATTGATGATACTCCTTTATGAAAGCTTAGAAGTTTTCATGTGTAAACTCGGCCGATGGATTTTGTATCTAACACATGAAATAAGTTAAGCGAAAGTATAAAGGAAGTAATCAATAAATTAAATTGTCAGTAATTTAATTTGACTGGTTAGTATCTGAATCTTAACATGGGCAGTTATATAATGTTTTATAGAAGAATTTCGAAATTAAACTAAGGAGTGCAATTATAAATTTTTAGTGAAATAATTCTTAATTTATTATGGTAGAAGTTAATTTCAAATTTTGAAATTAATTTCATAATAGGAAGCCTTGTTAATTAAATTTTGTGGTCCCTACTGTGCCTATATAATAGGAAATAAAGGAAATATTTTCTTAATGGAAGAAGAAAACCTAACAGATTTTGGAAAAGGGTTTTAACCTAAAAAAATGTGGCTATATACATACTCCATATAGGGCTGGCCATTTTTTACACTATTTTTTACACGTTTTTCTCCCTTGAAATTTCGTCCACCCAAAATTCTCTCTTTCCAGATATTATTTGGCTATCATAGTAGAAGACTGTGGAGGTTTTTGCTGAGGTCGCGGTCTTGCAACTCTGGAACTGAAGACTGAGATTAATTTGCTTTGTTCACGCTTCATGAGGTGAATCGAATAATCTCCATATGTGCTAATCGTTTAATTCACACGTGAATATGATATTATAATTGCTTCCGCTGCCATATATATAATCCAACACTTTCTACTATTGTAATCAAACTTAGCAAAAAAATTTATTTTGAGTGAGACTCAACCAACAAAACTTGTATGAGGCACCTCTACCTATTTGACAAATGGAAATATGGTCCCACGTGTCTCTATCCCCATTCTCAATTCCCTCCCTCATATTTTTACCAACTTTATTGGATGACAAAATAAAAAAGCTGTCAATTTTTCTCCTCTATCTTCTACTCCTTTTCTAAGAGAAATGGAACAGGTGGATTTTTAGGGTCGTTTGTTCGTGTATGCTTGTCCAAATTCAAGAGTGCAAAAACAAGAATGACTGATTTTTTTTTCCTGTATTTTAAAATAGAAAACTGATGGGCAAAATATTTTTGCAGGAGAATCATTGATTTTTTTGAGATATCTATGCTTTCTAGTTCCTTTATAATTGTCGGATCAATAGTTTGGTTGAAGCTTATTAATCTGATATCTCACTAGTATGCAGTGATATAAACTCAACTTCACATTTATCATTTAATTTTAGTATTGTTGCTTGAATAAAACTTTGAATATCTTTAGGTTTGAAGACATTTTCTTTTGTGATGATATAGGATTCTATGTTTGAATTTTTATTGTATACTTTATTTTCTGCAATAATTGAAAATTGTTGGATTCTTAGTGGCGTATGCTAAATTTGAATCGTTGTTTGAGTTGAAATCGTTAATTAAAATATTTGATGGTTGGATTCTATGAGACTATGTTGGAGAAGGAGAGGAACGAAATGCACTTGACTCAAAATTAAAGAGATGATGCATTTTAGTAAAAGCTGAAAGAAGAAAAAGGAGGACTGAATATCACTGCTGAGAGAAACAGGAGCAAAAGTAGGTAATGTAGGACCCACTTTTTAGTAAAATTGGATAAAAAAGATGAGAAATGAGATGGTGGAATGGGAAACACATAGTGTCAGAGAGATAAAAGGAGGGAGCTAACATGTGGGACCCATATTTCAACTTGTCAAATAGGCAGAGGTGCTTCATACAAGTTTTACTGGTTAAGTCTCACTCAAAATAAAATTTCTTTAACTTAGTTGTATTTGTCAATTTTTTTATTTGATTTATTATATCATTTATGATGTTCTGCAGTATTGATCTCACATCAAGAGCAGAGACTGTTGGGCAGAGAGTAGAAAATAAGCAGAAATAGAGAAAAAAGGAACTTAAAGCTGTCAACTTTGTTTTTAATATTTCTTGACTTGAATAGATAACAACATATGCCCACATATATATAGGCTAAAAGAAATAAAACAGACCTAATATCTAGAACCTATAACTCACTACTGTACTTTATTAGCAAAGCTAACTTGACTTGAGTAAATAAAGGAAACTACTTAACATAAACCAAAAGACTAGTTTAACCAAACTATCCATTCCCAATTTAATACATAGTAAAGTTTTGAATCACTCTTCAACACTCCCCTTTGATTCAAAACTGCACAGACTAAGCAATCGTCTCAAATAGCATAATTTCTCCTTTGATAAAGCCTTCGTCAATACATCAACTAGTTGCTCATGTGTGCTGCAATATTCCAGTGATATCTCATCCTTTGCTACCAAATCACGGATGAAATGATAAAGAATATCAATATGGTTTGTCCTTGTCACGACCCGAATTTTCCACCATCGGGAGTCGTGATGGCGCCTACTAATGGGAGCTAGGCAAGCCAACTTTTACTTATATTTCCATTGGTTACAACTCTCATTTTAAAACATTTAAATATAATACTATGATTTCAGCGGAATAAATAAATTTAGCGGAAGACTTAATAATTTTTACTAGATACGATATAGAAACCCAAATATGATACACTAACCAAGAACTGGTATCACAATACTTACGAACTTCTAAGAATAATACACATAACCGTCTGAAAGAAATATAAAACTGTTTATCTCGAATACATGAGATAACAGACTGAAAAGTAAAGATAGAGGAGACAACGGGTCCTGCGGACGCCTGCAAGGCTACCTCGAAGTCTCGGTAATCGGAATGTTAACAATCGCACTACTGTCGCTGCTGCTGTCCGTAACCTGTATCTGCGCAAAAAGAGCGCAGAGTATAGCATCAGCACAACCGACCCCATGTGCTGGTAAGTGCCTGGCCTATCCCAGCAAAGTATTGACAAGGCTAGGACCAGACACCCACATAAACCTGTGCAGTTAAAAATATATATGTATACCACAAAATAGCAGGAAATAATATTGAATATTAATAAGAAAAGAACATGCTATGGTACAACAGCAAAATATAATATCAGAAAAATAATATGAACAATGGAATAAAATTCACTTTCAAGTATTAATCCATCTAAGTGGTCGGCGTGCCACACGATCCCTTTTAATAACATATAAATGGTCGGCGTGCCACACGATCCCTTTTCATAATGTATAAGTGATCGGCGTGCCACACGATCCCTTTTTATAATATATAAGTGGTCAGCGTGCCACACGATCCCTTTTCATAATGTATGAGTGGTCGGCGTGCCACACGATCCCTTTTCATAATATATAAGTGGTCGGCGTGCCACACGATCCCTTTGCATAATATATAAGTGGTCGGCGTGCCATACGATCCCTTTTCATAACATATAAGTGGTCGGCGTGCCACACGATCCCTTTTCATAATGTATAAGTGGTCGGCATGCCACCCGATCCCTTTTCATAATGTATAAGTGGTCGGCGTGCCACACGATCCCTTTTCATAATATATAAGTGGTCGGCGTGCCACACGATCCCTTTTCATAATATATAAGTGGTCGGCGTGCCACACGATCCCTTTTCATAATATATAAGTGGTCTGGAT
>MU771057.1:75027-88607 GCA_026770625.1 Nicotiana glauca | reverse complement strand
GCACCCAGGTCCGCTTGACTGGGGATACCCGGTCGAGCGCCGGTCATGTCCCTCGAGTTTGGGGCGTGACACCACTATTCCTCGCTCCAGGTATTCCAGTTTCCTGTTGGAAGTGACCGCCATCTCTTTCCATTCCCCAATCCACCTTGCTTTGTTCTCATGAATTTCCCAATGCTCATTTTCAGAGTCGTGGACCCTTTTGCACAGCCTATTGTATTTGATTTGGGTTTCAACTTATTCATCGATGAATCTGTTCCCTTGACTGATCCTTAGTGTCACTATCCCTTTCAGATTGTACCATAACCATACCGGGTATAGAGGCTCACACCCTGCATGATATCTTTACGGCTCAATGGTATTCTTCTCTACAATGATTTTGCAGTGCCACATATGCTGAGTTTGGCACTTGTAAGGGACATCATCATCTCGAAAGTCTGCCCTAAAGTGGCTTATCTTGACGACCCTTGGTACAACCTATTTTCTGCTTGCTTGCCTCATAACTCACATAGGGATATATGGATATATCCCTCTTAACCCGATGAACACCAAGTGCGGAGCATCCCTGGACCTGATGATAAACTCGTTTGTTGGGAACCATTCAACCATCCATTCTACCTGTCCCTCGGTCAGATTGACGAAGAACTCTACCCATACGCTGGAACTTTCTAGCTGAGTAAATCTGTCTGGAATGTAGGTCATCTGCTTAGGGTGATGGAAGAAAATGTGATCGTTCCAAGCCCTTCGCGGAAATTCTCGACTATAGCGGCCTTTTTGGAGATGCTCCAACAACCACAAATACAGCAATAAATTACAACCCTCGAACTGCTTGACCTCTCTTTGACATCGCTCCAGGGCCCTGTTAGTGTCAACTATGATCATGGGGACTATGGTATATGTCTGTCCATTAATCCCTTCCATAAGAGTTTTTGTGCCCATGGCCAACCTAGTGTGGATCCTTCCTTTTTTCATTGGGAACACTATCAGCCCTAGAAAATACACAATGAACACGAACACTCTGTGGTGGATGTGACCTAGTGAAGTGAGGGCAGTCTCATCATGGTAAGTATGGAAAGACTTGCTATGGCCATACCTCTCATACAAATATTCTAAAGGTATGTAGGAGTCCTTCAAGCACACTAGGTCGACATTCTGTTTCAGCCCCATCATCTTGAAAAATCCCCTGCCCGTACAGTTTTCTGGCGCCAAAAGCCCAGGACTGTCCTGAGTGAACCCCGCAAGTCCCCCTATCTCCTCTAGAAGCGGTGTCACCTCTGTGTCACCGAAGCGGAACACCGCTCTTTCACTATCCTAGACTAAGGTGACAATCTCGATAAGTTTGTTGTTTGGATCAATATCTAGCAAGGAGGGCAAGTTACCCATATACTTTTTCACTTGCTTCTTGTCGCTTGAGGAAAGGTCCTCCCACCAATCTAAGAACAATGGATGGATGTTGCTAACCATACCAAATCGGGGGACCTCGGGCCTCATTTTCTGCAAAACAAAAGGGTTAGCCCTTACCCACACCGGACTCGACTATTTATACATTTACGATCAACATATCGGCATTTAGTTCCCTAAATTAATGCAGAAAACGTGGCTGCATCCATTGGGATTATGGAAAACCCGATGGACTTTGGATAAGGCTTATCTTAAAGGATCATTATGTGGACAACATAACTGATCCAACTAGGTTTGAGCATGATGCATGCACAATTAAACAGAGTAAGGTTTTTATGGGGTTTTAGACTGATACCATCAAGCGGACAACTTGAGAGGGAAGGCACAAAACCGTCGACTGCACCGCTGATCGACTGGTTTTACCGCAAATAAGCCTTTCCGAATTTAAGGGTAGTAAATAGGAAGACTGCGACCACTCATTAAAGAGTTGCTATAGGATTTGATACGCACGAGTGGAATATGATGCGGATTATGATTTATGCCGCAATTAATAACATGTAGTCAAGTATTTTCACATAGGAAAAATAAATACAGTATTTAAATAATTGAAAGATAGTTACAGGAAACGGAAATAAAGAGACGATTTAGTTTCAAGGCAATAAAGAAATCATAAATGCTTGAAAAATAGACAGTTAAGTTCAAATAAGGGAGAAGGGTACGAGATAAGCATGCTTGGACTAATTTGTAAAAGACAAGTTCATTGTGGTAAGAGCCTAAAGATATCCCAGCAGAGTCGCCATGCTGTCGCACCCTTTGGGAATTGGGTATTTGAAGAGTCGCCACCTAACGAATTATGGTGCATTAAGGAACCTAGAGCGTTTAACTCTTGGGTTGGTTTGTGTTACCAGAGATTAGGGTAAGGGCTCAAAGTAACCTCGAGGGGAAGGTTTTAGGAACCCCTCTTTGTCCACAATTGTGGGTCCCGACCGAACTTATATTCATAAATTAGTCCATTACAAGTAAACAGTTAAATTAAATAGGTTGCAAGTAAAGTACGTTAGAGTAACTCAAGTAGTAAGATAAAGTTTTGAACAAGTTGTAAAACAAAGTTTTAAAGAAAGGATTTGGTAAAGAGAGATCCTAGGTTGGTTATCCTATAGGATCACCCCATGAAATGTCTGGTAGACACTCCACAATGAGGTGCTACACATGACATTAACGCGTAGTCATTATATCCATGTCTACCCTTCCCACCCCCTTATTGGTCATGCAAAGCGAGTGTTTGGTCGATGATTCCTATTGCCTGCTGCTACCCGTCCCTTCTTAATGGTCCTGGAGGGAGTTAGACCTCTACCTATATGTGGTTCTAGGTGTACCCCTAATGTTTTAAAAGGCAAAAATTCTAAGGCGATAGTCAAAAATCATTTAGGACTTTCGCACATAATGGGAGCAATTTAAAAGGCTCAGATTTTCCTACTCAATCAAACACATAAGCAATACGACTCAAACACAATTAAGGTCTTTTATTAGACAATGTCCTAAAGTAGGATATCTATGTGAATATGCATAAAGAAACAAACCCTCTTTTAGGTTCAAAAATTATATATAGCAGTTAGCCTAAGGACTCCTTTTAAAGCCTGTTAGGATCAGAAAACATTAAGCGATAGAGGCAGTTTCAGAGAATACAATTTTGAAAGTGGCTTGCCTATACGCAGGATACTTCCATCTATTAATGTAGAAACGAACATATTTTGAAATAAGCTACTTTAATACTTATAGGTATGATATCTAATGAGATGAGGTAGTTTGAAAAAACTTGTTTTAGAACTTTCTTAATGAGACCAATTCAGGAAAGGCGTGATTAAAGTGACTTATTAAACTAAATAAGATTGACATACCAAATTTCGAGTAGAATTCCCTATAGAAACAATGAGAGAATCATGTTGTTGTGGGAAATTTTAATTGAAACTAGGACATACTAGTGAAGAGGAGAGTAAGCAGAATGAAAATAACATCAGAGAATAAATGGTTAGCCTTGGCTTGCAGCTGGCAAACAATAGTAAATAACACAAGAGAGAGAGAGAGAGCAGAGATTTTTAAAGTATGAGAGATAGTTTTTTTTAACCCAAGTGTTCATGTCTTGTAGTAATGAAAGACTATAGTCTTTATAGCTTGAAAGAAAGTAGTAAATAAGGTAAGAATCATAGTAGCATAATAATTGAGGAACTCAGAATCAATCAATTAGAAAATCAAGGAAGTACTCCCTTAAGTTAAGGAAGTTAATTTAAACGGTAAGAAACAACTGCATATAAGGCAAGAGAAAGAAAATCAGTATAGGACTAATAAGGAAAGAATCAAAGTTTAGTAAACATAGGGTAGTCAATTAGGACAAAATTCAAAAAACCTCAATAAAGGAAATGACTAAGTAAAAATAAAGTACCATAGCAAATAAGGTAATGAAATCAGTCAATTTAAACACACGAGGTAGAACTTTAGGGTTTTAAAAGAAAATTGTTCAATCAAACAGTCAATTAAGGAAATCAGAATCAATCAAGAGGGAGTCATGATTCTATACTTCAACATATAAATAGAGAGGAGATCAAACAGATGTAGCAAACAAGCAAGGTCAGAAATATCGACAGAAAGAGGCAAGAGATGAACAAAAAAGATGAACACAATCACACAGAAGTGATATAAGTAGGCTAAGGACTCAGTGAAACTCATTCGAAGCGTGGTAACCACAAAATCTCAACAAGAATCAAGTAGTCAGACTAATACATAGAACCAAAGCAAAGAAGATCTTAAAAATTAAGGCTTTTTAACATAGGCGAGTTAAAAAGAAGTAAGAACATAAAATCAGTAAAGATAAGCAAGGTAAGAGGTTTAAACATAAAGAAAATTACTTTAAACAAGCGTAGAAGAAACTCCGAGAAACCCTAACTTTAAAGAAAGTAAAAACGGCTTAAGGTTGATGATTATTTCAAGAGAGGTCTGAGAACGGTATAGAATAAAGAAAGAAACGGACTTGAATCATTAAAATAGCACAGATCTAAGAGATTCAAACAAAAGTTAGGGTTTCAAAGGAAACCTAGATAGAAACGAAAGAACCTGCTATAAACTTCAAAGGTCGTAACAAATATGGTGTGACTCTGCCCAAAATCACACTGGAGAAGCCATAAAAAATCAAAAAAGCAACCCTAGACACAAGTCAGAATGGCCCATGGCCCTTGAAGGCATTAGAGATGATGAGCAAGGCGAGGGGGAAACCATCAGAGGGTTAGTGTTAAAAGGTGGTCGTCGGAGATGGCCAGAGAGTGAGGTGATGATTGAAGAAGGCTAGGGTTAGGTTGAGAGAAGAGAGAAGACCAAAGAATTCAAAGGCGGCAGGGTTTGGAAATGATTTAGGGTTTGGGGGGTTGTATGAATTAAAAAGGAAAGAACTAATGAGGGTCGTTGATCTTTTAGATTAACAACCAGCATCTGATGGGTTTTGGGTCAGGTAGGAAGTGTTTGGGGGCCTAGGTCGGGTTATTTAATAGGAGATTGGGCTGGGATTGGGTTTGAATTAGGCTAAAATTGAAAGCCAAATCTGGCCACAATTTAAATAGCCAATTTTTCCTATTTTAATTTTAGTAAATAATAAATAGTTTTATGAAAATAATATTTCTATACCAAAATGATTAAAAATGTATGATTATAATTTTAAAAATATAGGGGCCAATTGTACACGTATAAAATATAATTATACATTAAAATGGGCTAACATTGCAATTATGTGCAATTTAGCTTGAAAAATACCAAATAAAATTATAAAAATGCGTAAAAATTATATTAATTACATTTAGGTATAAGTATAGAAATTAAATGAATAAATCATCATAACAATAATTTGGGAAATAATTATTGGGATTTTGTGAATAAAAGGAAAGAAAATAAATCAATTTAAATCTTTAAAATTATGGGAAAATTATAAAAGCCTTGTGCGTGATCATATATGCATATATATTCTATTTTGAAGGTATTTATGCATATTCAAAATATATAGGAAAAAATTGGGTATCAACAGACCAACATGCCTATGCCTCTCATAAGCCTCCCACCTAGTAACGGGAGCTCTAGAGAACTGAAAGGTAGTGAACGAAACCCCACTAGTCTCCAGAATACCAACTGTACGGAGAATCCTCCAACACTTATCCAAGAAACCCTGGGCATCCTCGCCCTCTACACCAATGAAAGTCGGAGGCTTAAGTCTACCAAAACATCTCTAATCTACACTACTTATTATCAGGAATGACTGGTACTCCAAAATCCTGAGTAGGGGCAACCGGCTGGGCTGGTGGTGCCCCGGTGTCTGAAGTTCCTGAATAACCTCCTCGAGTGTACGGGCGGCGAGAGTTTGAGTGCCTCCCAAAGCTTAGGAAGTAGCTGCTATAGCAGAAACAACGACATCCTGAGCAAGACTGGTGCACACAGTCAGAATCTGAGCTAAGGTCTCTTGAAGACCTGGGATAACAATAGGCACATCCAGAGACTAAGCTACCCCCCTGGTGCATCCACTACTGGGACGTGGTCATGAACTGGGGCGGCTGGTGGATCTATAGTTGCGGCCCTAGTTGCTGTGCAAGCTACATCCCTGCCCCTACCACAGTCTCAACCGCGACCTCAGCCTCTTGCGGCTCCAACTGGTGGTACTAGTGGTCGTCTGTCCTGACTGGTAACATGTGTCCTCACCATCTGTGAGAGAATAGAATAATAGAAGTTTAGCTATCAGAATCAACAGATTCGCACAATAAGAATTCAAGAATGTCGAATTTCCTAAAGGTTCTGTAGCCTCTCGAAATAAGTACAGATGTCTCCGTACCGATCAACAAGACTCTACTAAACCCGCTCATGACCAGTAAGACTATGTCACCTAGGCACTGATACCAACTTGCCATGACCCAAAAATCAACCCTGTCGTGATAGCGCCTATCTTGGTACTAGTCAAGCCGAGAAATTAACAAAACAAACCGATATTTTCATTTCAAAGATAATTCCAAAGCTATTTAATATAAAACCTTCATAAGGAGTTCAAATAAAAATATAAATGCGGAAAAGAATGCCAAACATCGGGGTGTCACAAGTCATGAGCATCTACTATCATGTGTCCGACAATATCGAGACTAATATAGTCTGGAAAGTAACTAAAGGAAGATAAGAGAGCGAAGAGAAGGGCTACAATTGGCAAGCAGCTACATTGCTATATCTGAGAAAATATGCAACTGGAATAGTCAACAGCCACTACCGTGTCCAGATACACCAGGATCGACACACAAAGTGTAGGGAGTAACGTGAGTACGCCAACTCAGTAAGTAATAACAGTAAATAAAGGCTGAGAAGCTGTGATGAGAAATAATAAATGTAAAGTTCATATCACAAAACATAGTAATAAATACGACATGCCTTTAAAACCATAGTTTGTAACAAATCAGCTTGTTTAAATCCAGTTCCAGTAAAATCAATTTAAAAACATCTTTCAACAGTTTTAGAACAAAGGTTAAATGCATAGGTTATTAAAATGATGAAATCATAAACAGCCCCTCGGGTAAACATCTCCCGTATACAGCCTCTCGTGCAAACCTCACCATCACTCATATACATCACCTCGGGAAAACCTCACCATCTCTCATGTCTCCCAGTCACTCGGCATTTGGCATTTGGCACTTGGCACTTGGCACTTGGCACTCTCACTCAATAGGTACATGCGCTCACTAGGGGTGTGCAGACTCCGGATAGGTTTCTTCAGCCCAAGCACTATAACAAGCCAATCATGGCATAAATCAATCAGGCACTCGACCTCACTCAGTAATGAATTAATAAAGATATTTCGGCGTGCATCTCGATCCCATAAATATTCTCAAAAATCATGCCCTTGACCTCGCTCAGTCATAACCTCTCCAGCCTCTCGAGCTCTCAGAAAACAAGGCACTTAGCCCACACAACATTTATATGAAGCAACAAAACGGGGTGTTATGTAGTAAATAAGTATAAACATGAATGAGTATAGATTTCCAATAAAAAATAATCATAGGATAGGAATAAAAGACGTCTAAGGTGTAGACAACACTGGCATTAGTCCTAAACATGGCATCCATCCCGATTTATAGAAATCTTTCTAAAACACGTAAGAAACAAGTAGTTTCAACAAAATATTCAGCTTTACAATATATACAGGATGGACCAAGTCATAATACGCAATGGTTCACGCCAACACGCTCATCAACTAGCATGTGCGCCACCTCAGAATAGTCATATGACACAAAATCCATGGTTTCATACCTTCAGGACTAGATTACAATCGTTACTTACCTCAAGTCGATCAAATATCTACTCCGCGATGCTCTTTCCCCTCGAGTCGGCCTCCAAATGCTCCAAACCTATTCACTACCGGTACAATACCATCAATATATGCCAATAGGAGGAATTCCACAAGAAAAACTATCAAATTAGTCCAAGAAACCAAAAACATTTCAAACCCAGCCCCGGTCCCACATCTCAAAATCCAATAAAAGTTATAAACTTGAAATCCCATTCACTCATGAGTCCATACATATGAAATATATCAAAATACGACTCCATTTGGCCCCTCAAATCCTCAATCAAACTCTAAAAAGTCCCAAGCCCTAACCCCTCATTTCACCCCTAATTTCCACTAGTTAATTGATAAAACAATGGGAAAACACCGTAGATAGGAGTACTAGATCTCAAGCATCTTACCGCACTGAAAACCCCTTGAATATCCCTTCAAAATCCCTCCAAAAGATCCAAAATCGACTTGAAAATGGTGAACATGAACCAAAATTTGCGAAGTGTGCTATTTATACTTTCTGTCCAGGTCTTCCGCACCTGCGGTGCCACTACTGCACAAAAACCTCCTCATCTACGGAAAATTACTTAAATTCCATGGATATCTTCTGCGCTTCAAGACCACATGTGCAATCATCGTAGATGCAGAACCAATATCGCAAATGCGGAGCCCTGCAAGCACCTATGTTCTTTCTTTCGCTTCTGTGGCTATCGCAGGTGCGGCAAAACCCTCGCACCAGTGGAATATTCCAGCCCCTCTTCCTTTCGCTTTTGCAGTCAGCTTCTCGCTTCTGCGACTCCCTCTTCGCAAATGCGGTTATGATAATTGAGTTCCAAACTTCGGGCATCCACCAAACTTCAAACATGATCTACTAACCATATGGAACTCACCCGAGGCACTCAGGAGTTCAACTAAACACACCAACACATCCCATAACATAATTCAAACATAGTCGAGCCTTCGAATCACTCAAAACAACATCAAAACACCAAATTACCTTCGGATTGTGATGACCCAAAGGGTGATCACTTGCTTTTAAGTTGAATTCTATGTTCCGAGGCCTTAAAACCCTCTTTTAGAATTGCCTTGATTTGTGTGCGCATTCCGGGCGCGTAGCCGGAAAGCATAAGAAGAAAATTTGTGAAAATGATAAGTTTTGACTATAAAATAAATTAATTTAACTTCAGTCAATATTTTGGATAAACGGACCAGGACCCATGATTTGATGATCCTGGAGTGTCTATAGGAAAATATGGGACTTGGGCGTATGCTCAGAATCGAATTCCGAGGTCCTAAGCTCGAGAAATGAATTTCTAAAGGAAATTGTTTTCTGAAATTGTTTAAAGGATTTGGAAATGAATTTTGATAAGAACATGTTGGTATCAGACCCGTGTTTTGGTTTCGCCGCCCGGTATAGGTCTTATATGTGGTTTAAGATAATTTTGTGAAGTTTGGTAAGAAACGGAATCCGTTTGACGTGATTCGTACCTTAATTACAAATTTGACGTTTTAAGAGGTTTTGAAATATTTCATTGATTTTGAGGTTTTATTCGTTGTTTAAGGGGTTAATTTGGCGATTTGATTGCACGGATAAGTTCATATGATGTTTTTGAGTTAGTTCATATGTTTGGTTTGAAGCCCCGAGGGCTTGGGTGAGTTTCGAATGTATTTCGGAAGGTTTTTATCTCATAAAAAGTTGCATGTTTTTTAGCTGCTGATATGCTTGTATTTTCTTCTTCACGTTCGAGGGAGGACCCTCGCGATCATGATGAGTTAATTGTGCTGAAGGAAATCTCCTTCTATGCGAATGCGATACCTTAGTCATGAACGCAAAGCTTTGGGGGGTCTACACTTCGCGAACGCGGGCCTGGTATCGCGAACACGAAGGCTTGTGGCCTTTTCTGGGGGAGGGAAAATTATACCTATGCGAACGCGACCACCTGGACGCGAACGCGAAGTCTTGAGGAGTTACTTCTCCGCGAACGCGAAGGCCAATCAGGCCTAACCCATCGCGAACGCGATGACCAAATTCGCCCAGTTATTTTAAGTTCCAAAAATAGAATGCAATACGGGATTTTCACCATTTTTCACAAACTCCTTCTTCTCCACACTACTTGGGAGATTTTTGAAGAACATCTTCACCATAACCTCTTGGGTAAGTAATCTTTGACTCGTTTTCTTCCATTTTTATCAACGCCCACTAGATTTCTAGGCCTAAAACATGGGATTAAGGGTAGAAAATTAGGGATTTTGGTAGAGTTAGGGATTTATGATTATTTGGAAATTTGACCTCGTTTTGGTGTCGGATTTCAAAACAAATTATATATTCAGGCTCGTGGGTGAATGGGTGATCTTGTTCTGGTCCGAACCTCGTGCTTTGACCAAGCGAGCCCGAGGTTAATTTTTGACTTTTTGGAAGAATGATTAGAAAGATATAATTAAGCATTGGAATTGGATTGTTTAGCATTTATTGATGTTATTAAGTCGATTATGTATAGATACGATTGAGTTGGAATCGAATTCGAAAGGGAAAGCGGTGTTTGAGGCTTGAGTTGGACATGGAAGTTCAAGGTAAGTGTTCGGTCTAACCTTAGCTTGAGGGATTAGGAGTTGTGTCCTATTTGCTATTTGCTTCTTGTTGAGTACGATGTATATGCATGGTAACTAGTATCTATACATTGGTGTCGAGCATGACCGTGAGTCTTAAATTGCAATTTGTTGTGTCCTTAAATGATACTACGGATACTTTAATTGAGGATTCTCGATATTGAGCAAGGATTGAGTTTGTTTTCATGGAAATTACTTATGATTGAGTATTGATGTTAGCTGAGATGAGTAGAAGTTGAGTT
The DNA here is from genome assembly GCA_026770625.1 of Nicotiana glauca. Classification (NCBI taxonomy): domain Eukaryota; kingdom Viridiplantae; phylum Streptophyta; class Magnoliopsida; order Solanales; family Solanaceae; genus Nicotiana; species Nicotiana glauca. Next base: position 78,014 of record MU771057.1, on the reverse strand, counting down.
AAGCTTAAGATTGGTTATAGCTAGTTCTCCCTTGGCGGGACATATTTACTTTTACTGTTGAATCCCTTACCGGGATAGTGTAGTTTATTGTTGATCCCTTGTCGAAACTCTTGGTATGTTGCAAAACGTATATAAATATATGGATCGGGTTGCATGCGCAACAATAGTAAATATGGATCGGGTTGCATGCCGCAACAATGTTATATTGGGTCGGGTTGCACACCACAACAATGTTATATTGGATTGGGTTGCACGCCACAATAATGTTATATTGGATTGGGTTGCACGCTGCAATAGTTATATAAATGGATTGGTTGCACGATGCAACAGTGTTAAATCACAAGGGATTGGGTTACGCGCCGTAACAGTATTATTATTGTTTTATTGTAGATTTTGAATTGTTTTCTCATATTTCTCTTAAGTTCCTACTGGATTTGACATTTTCCTTATAGCATGTACTCCCTGCCATTTAAATTGTTTATTCCTATTATTTTCCGCTGTATATTATATAACGGCACAGGTTTATCTGGAGTCTGATCCTAGCCTCGTCACTACCTCGTCGGGGTTAGGCCAGGCACTTACCAGCACATGGGGTCGGTTGTACTGATGCTACACTCTGCATTATGTGTGGATACCGGGGCAACAATTGGACAGTAGCTCTCGGGGAGCTAGCCTTTAGTCCATCCAGAGATCCCGAGGTAGTACTGCAGGCATCCGCAAGCCCGACATTCTCTTTTATTTCATTATGTACTCTATTTTCATTAGATTTCGAGATAGATTGTATTTATTTTAGACATTTGTTGTAGTAATCTTAGTCAGTCCGTGAATATTGTGACATCAGATTCCGGGTAGAGGAGTACATTGGCATTGTAGTACTGGCTTGGGTTATTTCAGCTATTTAAGTCTTCCTCTTATTTCTATTTATCGTTAATTTTAAAATGTTGATTACGTGTTAATTAAAGTTGTTAAAAAGGATTAAAATGAAAGAATTAGAATTTCAATATTTCATGGCTTGCCTAGCTTCTACAAGTAGGCGCCATCATGACTCCCGATGGTGGGAAATCCGAATCGTGACACGAATTCAAGCTTAAGCACATCTAAATTTTCAAATTTCACAAACGATGCCGAAACCTATCAAATCACGTTACAAAAACTCCAAATTTTGCACATGCGTAAAAAATGACACCACAAACCTACTCCAACTTTCGGAATTTCATTCTGACCCTGATATCAAATTTTCCACTGCCGACCAAAATTGCCAAATTTCCAACTTTTGGCAATTCAAGCCTAATTCTACCACGGACCTCCAAATCATATTCCGGATGCGCTCCTAAGTCCAAAATCATCTAATGGATCTAACAGAGCCATCAAAATTTAAATTCGAGGTCATTTACCCATAAGTTAATATCTTGTCATCATTCTGAACTTAAGCCTTCACAAAAGAGACTAAGGCCTTATTTGTTTGTACTTAATGGAAGTCTGACTCTTAATCATTCAAATCTCAGACATTAAGTGCATTAGGTTTTAAAGTCTGAATTTTAATTATTCAGAGCTTAATCATTAAGTGTGTTTGTTTTTTTAGTTCACAATCACTTAATGGGTCTGAATAGGCATGTATGATTAAGATATATAATAGAGACTTAATTTCATTAAGATGCTATCACATATTCATTATTAACTGTTGTCACTTCGTATCATTACCAACTACCACCGTGCCACTACCACCACCATACTCAACTACTACACACCACCACCACTACAACCACTACAGCCATCCTCCTCCACCACCACGCCACCATCATCCTCAATCATATCCGCCACCATTATCGAGCATCACCACCCATTATCCCCACCACTCCGACCACCATCACAATCAACACTCATCCTTCTTAACTACCACAACTGAGCATTTCATCACCATCAACAACCACATCCGACACTACCCATCATTACAACCTACCACCACCAACCCACCACCTTCCTTAGTCAACTACTACCACCACCCGCAATTATTAACTATCACCAACCACGCCACCACACTCCTCAATCATAATCGCCACAACCACCAATTACTACTAGTTACTAACTGAACCATTATCATCAACCAAAACTACCACCAACCATCGACTCTAGTCGTAATTCACCCGTTAGCCATCACCACCAACAACTATCATATACTAAAAAACTATATATTTTATTGATAGAATATTAGATTTGTTATTTTATTTGAATTGTTTATTAATTTTTAAATAAAGATAAAATTTACACATTCAGATGTTAAAAATCAAACAGTCTTAATTATTTCTATTCACATCTTAATACACATCTGAATATCAAAATGTGTATTAAGATTAAGACATCTGAATATATTAAGACATGTATTCAGATTCAGACATCTTAATTTCTTTTAAAAAAAGAGAGGCCTAAGTGTCTCAATTTACTCCAAAACCATTCCTGACCTAAACTAACTAACTCGGGAAGTCAAAATATAATTGAAGAACACAAAAGTTAGAGTTACAAGCTCAAAAATTATGGACATTTATTCCTAACCTAAGAGTTACAACTTCAAAAATGAAGGACGCTTAGCCCTGAACTTAGAGTTACAAGCTCAAAAATTAAGGACACTTAGGGTGTGTTTGGTATGAAGAAAAATATTTTCCGGAAAATATTTTTCAATTTTCCCAAGTTTGGTTGGTTTAAATATTTTGAAACATATTTTGCTTATGAACTCATTTTCCTCCAATTGGAGCAAAATATTTTCCTTATCAAAAGAAGGAAAAACATTTTCCAAAACTCCTTCTCAACCTTCCCCACCCTCACCAAGCCACCCCATCTCGCCAAAAGGCTTTTTTTTCAAATTTTAATTTTTCTGTTATCACCCACCTACTACCCCTCCACCCCACCCCCCTCCCGCAAAAAAAATATTTTTTTTTTGCAATTTCAAATTTTTATTTTTTCATTTTTCTTCGCCACCCATCCCCCCCCCC